>CM040969.1:21776019-21837196 GCA_022985045.1 Macadamia tetraphylla
AAGTGACTATCTCGGACACTGCATTCATTGACGGCTCCATATCTGCCAACACTGCATAGAATAGATGGCCTCAATATACGCTAATAAAATACAAGACTCAATCAACATCTCTCTTCTGGTTCAATCTATGAGATAGGGAGATCAATTTTAAAGAGAGAGAGAGAGAGAGAGAGAGAGAGGTATAAGAGTTATGATTCCAAACAAAAGCTTTCTTAAAAAAAAAAAAACAAACCATTCTTAATATAATTTCACTCAAGAATTGAAAAAGGAAACAATATAACTTGGAAAAAAAAATTATTGTTTTAGACTCGACCATAGTTAGCAAAAACGGGAACAAAAAAAAAAATAAACGGACGGTACAAGTTTTAAACAGTAAAATTTTTCGAATAGTATAGTTAAATAAACGGTAAAAAAAAAAAAACAGAGAATGGAAAAAATATGGAAAATTGACAGAACGCGTTTTTAATGTGTAGATTTTAAACAAACGGGACAAAAAAAATGTAGCATATTAAGGAATTATTACATGAATACCTGCATTTAAAACAACTATAGTATCCAACACTAATGCATATGTATCTCATGTCTCATTATAAGTTTTATGATATATAATTGAATATCATCCAATACCAATTCTAAATTCTTACACCACACATGTCCAAGTTTTATTGAGCAATGTGGCTTGACTATGATGTTGTTCATTATTGTCAACATAATCAACACACTCTTCGAGTAATATATGTTCAGTTTGAGTTAGGAGTCATCACTTTAGAAACATTTTTAGCAAATGCATCAGTTTAGATCTCAATTTCGGGGTACATACATTGATATTGAGCTGAAGGTGTACATGAGAAATATAGGCCATTGAGTTACCTTCAATTCAGCGAAAGAATCAGGTGGATCAAAGTTCGAGAGAGAGAGATATGATTAATTAAGTAAACATTATATTTAACAAGTTAAGCCTTAAAAAACACCAAAAAAGAGGAACATATTTAAACGTGTTTTAAACATGTTTAAAATGGAAATGCTTGTCCTTTGAAAATTTTTAAGTATTTTTAAGAAGTATATGGAAAAACATGTTTTAAACAATAAAAAATAATAACATGAATTTTAAACGCGTTTTTACTAACCATGGATTGACCCGATCATTCTTAAATTTTGTCGAATCTCCACGGCTCCTACAATGTTTCATAATTTTTTACGTCACTTAGGGACAGCGCCTAAACACACACACACCTCTCTCTCTCTCTCTCTCTCTCTCTCTCTCTCTGGGGTACCTTTCACCTGTAATTAATGGGAGAGAGAAACGTGACTCTCCAGAATCAAGATGAAGTAGGAACTGGAAGTTAAGGGTTAATTCATTTATTCGTTGATGATAATAAATGCTTCTCGTGAGTTCCCCACGTGTATGGACTTTTTTTTATTTTTTTGATAAACCCTACGCGTATGGACAAAGGACTAAGGACCGAGAACTGAGGATATATCAGCAGCTTCAAAAATGAAACTCTTAACACTTGCTATTAGATAAAATTGAATAAAACCTGCAAACGATACCACCCAGCATTTTTTTTTTCTTTTTTTTTTTCTTTATTGATAACATATGATAACATACACGGCATAAAATGGCATTTGGGAAAATGGAAAACCCATAAGCCGGCGCAGATTAGAAAGGTTGACATTAATTTAAGAAACATTGTTTCGGTAACAGGGTTGGTAGCTTAGAGGAAGGAAGTTCTTGTTCCATCATTACTTGACTTGGTTGGTTATGCATTGAGTCAACATGTTTTACTATCACTCATTGTCCTACGAAAGCATTGGTTGCCGTATAGGGGCTTCGGCCTGGAGCTATAATCACTATCATGAAACACATTTTTTATGTGATCGAAAAAATGTCTAAGGAAGAGAATTTGAATCAAACTCAAACATTAGGACATGTAAAACACGTAAACTTAAAGTTACAAGAATTATGAATCCACGGAGTAGATAACGACCTATCTATCTTACATGGTAAGGATAAAGCCTTCCAGGAATATGTCTAAAGGTGTAGAACAGCAAGTACGAAGATAGATGCACTGTGTCATTGACAGTGGACAGAACCATGGGAGGGGGAATGTTAAGATTTGGAGAAGCTATAGGAATATCCTTGTTATCAAACTCCACTCCAATTTTGTCTAGACAATCACCAATGGCTTGAAGAATACCCCACTCCTAATCACCAAAGCCTCACCTAATAAAATTATCAAATAGTACTGGTTCAGAGACAGCACAGTTATCTTTATGGTGGATTAAAAAAAGGATAATTCTATCTGTTAAAGACTCTTGGTTTGTGGGTTTTGTTGTGATAGCTGATAATATATGGAGGGAGAAGAATGAGAGGCGTCATGATAGCCCTTCGAGGTCTGTTTCCCATGTTTTTGAAAAAATTAAATGCGATGTGCAAGACGGGAATCTAAACCTCCAGGGAGTGATAAAACAGACTTCTACCAAATAAAGATATCTCCATGCTTGAAGTGATCTAGTGTAAGCCAATGTTGGGCTGGACCAAGCTGAATGTAGACGAATGCTCTCTTGGTAATCTAGGATGAGCTGGTGTAGGAGGAGTGCTAAGAGATCACAGGGAAGCACTGTGGGAAGTTTTAGAAAAAATTTGGGAGTTCAGTCAAATTATTATGCAGAGTTCAGAGCTCTTCTTGAAGGCATTCTGTTGGAAAAAGAGATGAATGTGAATTGCCTTTGGATCGAATCTGACTCAACAGCAGTTTTTTTGGCGGTCCAAGCTCGCTCTATTCCATGGTTTGTTTTTCAGGACTGGATCACATGTCATGACTATCTAGACACCATTAGCCGGAAGATTACTTATTTTTTCTGCGAAGCAAATGTAATAGCTGATTACCTAGCCAAAGAAGCAACAAAGTTTGGAGTTTCTAGCTTTCATGCCCCCTTCCCTGCTCATATTAGATTAGAGATAGCCATTGACGTGGATTCTAGACCCAAGTTCCGATTAATGTATTTGTAGATTTTTCTACCCCTACTGATGGCCGAAGGTGGAGGTTTTTAAATCTTTTGAGGTGTATTCCCTTCTTTTATTATTTTAATAAAATTTCATGAATCTTTAGCAAAAAAAGAGATAGCACAATTAGGTCTTCCAGGGTGATCTCCAATAATAAAACCAATCTCTTCCCCATTAGGAATCCCGTTAAGGATATATATATATATATATATATATAAAAGCTCCGATGAGCGGTACGAGCGGAATCGTACTAGGAGACAAGTAGATGACTTAAGATCCCTATGGTATGCTAGGACCAAACCCGAACTTCTTATAGTGCATGAACTAGATCAGAATCATTCTCAAATCTTGCTGGGCTGGAAGATCCTTAAACAAAGGAATTCGTCAAGGACTACTAAGCAAGCAGCAAGGAATGGGCTATCTAACTCACTCAAGGGACAGGAAGAAGGCCTCCTTTGGTGTTATCCTTGAGCTGCGAGGCATCACCATTAATCTTGTGGTAGTGTAAAGATGGAGGGCTCCATCGCCTTAGGATATGGGGATGGATGGGACAATTAGGAGGCTTGGGATACAACAGCTTGAAATGCAAAACCAGAGAAACTTAAGAAATGAATTTGGATGCCAAACCAGAGAATTGCCTTTCCTTTGTATTCTCTCTATCTAGGGTTGTCAATCTAATTGGTTCTAGTTTTTCAATTCAATTACAATTTGATTCAAGATATAATATATACAAATCGAGTTTGAATTGAAACCAAATAATTCTCAGAACCTTAAAATAAAAATCGAATCAGATCGCTTTGGTTTTATATGATATCATTCAAATTGTACACGATCTCAGTAATTCAGTTCGAATTCAATTTAAGTGGCAATAATTTACTATTACAAATAAATTTAAGAAGGAAATTACAATATCGTGAAGATATAATCTCACATTATTCAATATGGTATCTTTCAACCCTATTTACACATACTCCGTTTGGTTGCAATGGGAATTTAAAGGAAAGAGAAGTGAAATTTTTATACTTTAAAAAGAAATGTTTATAATCATTACCTCATATGATTGCATAAACTACTTATTTTTTTTAACCATATTTAGTACTGATATATTTTACATGTAATTTTTATTTTACATATTATAGTAAAGGGTTGGATGCAAAGTAAAGTGAAATTTTATAACCAAATATGGAATGATTTGGAGTTAATGTTAAAGTCACATGAGTAATGATTACATATATTTCTTTTTTAAGTTTGAAATTTTCACTTCCCTTTCCTTTAATTCCCCTTACAACCAAACATAGCCACAATTCACCATAGTAGAATATTTCACACAAATTAACAAAAACACATGATTGTAAGGTTTAGTATGATTAAGATTTTAGTTCAATTTGATTTTATTTTACCTCTATTTTATTCAATTTGGTTCAAACGGATATTTTTTTACCTTTTAATCTAAAACTGAAAACTGAATGAAATTTCGCTTCTCAAAATCAAACTAAACCGAATTCTTTTGGTTCGATTCAGTTTGGTTTTATGCAATTCACACTTTATTCGATTCCAAGACCTAGTGACAAGCAACAATAAATCATATTCATTTCCATTATATGATGGAAGATCATGAAAATTAAACCAAATAAATGACTTAAATAAAGGGAGAAATCGAAAATAAAAGACCATATTGATACGCTCAAATTAGCCACCCAGTAAAGTGTGGACACGTAGCACCCAACTGTGAGGATATTCACAGATACCCAGAATGCCACGTGTAAACACAACTCCGGATATCGAGAGAGAGAGGAGACTTTAGTCCTCTCCATGTGGTAGAAACATACTAGGACTCTAACTACTTGAGGGGGAGAAAGTACCCAAAAAGGGGATATTCCCCAAGGAGGTGGGAAGACGTGAAGGATGGATCACTCCGAAATCGCTCCAAGCCCGTCAGAAGCGAGGGACGTTTTCTAGTAGGACTCTACAAGGTACGTCCCCATAAAAGGGGAGAGGTGAGAAAGGCATGAGGTAAGTCAATTTGTTCACACCATTATTTTTCTGAAAAACTGTTGTGTGAGTCTCTAACTTGGGTGTCGGAGGACTAATCCCGGAACCACCTCGGGCCTCATCTTACGTGCATGCGGAGATTGACAATCAACCTTCCACAGATTCTCGACAGCAACAAATTGGTGGCATCTATAGGAACGATAGAGTAATGGTGGGGAAAACCTACAATCGTAAGAAAACAAAAGCAACGTTGTGTAGAAATATGAATGCAAAGGATCCTTCAGAACCTCTGCCTCCCTCGGCTAACACTGGCGAAGAACAAGGGAACAATAGTCGAGAAGGTCCTGTGAGGGACTAGCGTTCGGTCGAAATTTTGGTGTGTAGGGACGGCAATCCCCCATCCCCTCCTAGGGTGCAAGAATATATGATCAAGGAGCAGTTCGATGCCCTCCAGGAGAAATACGATCGAATGGCCGAAACGATTAAGGAAGTCTCCAAGGTTGTCACTTAGAGGAAAAACGGCGAGAGACTCCAACATTCAGGCGAAATGAGTTCGAGATGAAGACCGTAGCAGTTTAGGATCGGTGAGTTCTAGCTGGAATCCTCGAAATCATGCTGCAAGGGAAGGCCCTGCACCCAGAGAGAGGGCATGACATGCCATGGGAGCTAGGCATGAAGAGCCACGTCAAGGAGACGGTCATAGATATGAAGACCCATGGTTGAAGCAAATGATTCTTGATTTGAAGGACAAAATCCGAAAAGTAGTAGACAACCAAATAGGCGCACATGAGTCGAACCTCACTAATGACACGACTTTAGTTGATGAAGTCATGAGGGATCCACTCCCCGTCGGATTTCGTTTGCCCTAGTACGACACTTACGATGGGATGGGAGATCTGGTCGACCACTTAGAGGGGTTCATAGTTACAATGCAGTTCAATCGGGTGTCAGAAAGTATTATGTGTTGGGCACTCCCCTTAACCTTTAGAGCTGCTGCGAGATTGTGGTATAATCGCTTGCCGCCAAAATCAATCCACAACTTTAGTGAACTAAGTCACATCTTCGTGAAAGGGCTCTCTAGTAGTCAACCCCTTCAAAAGACCACATTGAACTTGACCAATGTCAAACAATATGAGGGAGAATCGCTACGAGACCACATAAAACGTTTCCAGCAGGAGAAAATTACGATCAAAGGCTTGGACCCGAAAGAAGAATTCACAGCCATTTTAGGAGGTGTCAAAGATAAGGAACTAAAAAGATCCTTGGCGAAGCATGCACCTAGGAATTTGACAAAACTGAAAGCCTGATGTGATAAATACATTCAGATGGAAGAAACTCTGCAGGTCGACGAGGAAGCCAAAGGCAAGGCAGGAAAGAAAGGGACTTCAAAAGAGGAGAGTAAGCCTTCCGAGGGAAAGAGTCGAAGGTCAGAATGTGATCGGGCACCCAGTCCACTAAGAAAATTTGAAAGGTACACACCCCTCAACTAAAGGAGAACTGATGTGTTGATGCAGATAAAATACTCCTCGGATGCCAGAGCCCTAAAGTGGCCAGGCAAAATGGGGTGATAGCCCGAAAGACGCAACATAGATAAATACTGTGACTTCCACGGGGATCATGGCCACGACACCGAAGAGTGCTGGCACTTGAAGGGTGAAATAGAAAGAACGATCCGAAGAGGATATCTGGGATGGTTTGTGGACCATGAAAAGAAAGACGCTTAAGACGGCAATAATCGACGGGACAACCACTAGAGGGATGGAAGGAGTCATCGGGAAAGAAGGGGACTAGCCCACAGAGGCAATCGGGAATGGCAAAGGGACCGAATGCCTGAAGAAACTGACCCCTTCCCCAAGGACAAGCAAAAAATCCCAACCAAGGTCATAGCCACTATCAGCGGGGGATTAGCCACAGGAGAAAGCTCCATTTCGATTAGGAAAGTAAAGGTCTATGCAAGAAGTGTATATATGGCTGAATGGTCAAATAAGAAGGCGAAGATGGGGACAATTATCTCCTTTCTAAACAACGATTTGGAAGGAGTGCAGACGCCTCATGACGATGCCCTAGTAATCACCATGACCTTGGCCGATTGTAGAGTAAAGAGGATCTTGGTGGATAATGGCAGCTCAGCTGATATCCTATTTCTCGAAGCCTTCCAAAAGAAGGGTTTGGACAAAGAAAAGATGAAGAAGGTCGAACACCCATTATAGGGGTTCTTGGGGGCCTCGGTAAAAGTTGAAGGTTTGTGAGAGCTGGCACTAGAGACCACCAAGTCACGGTTATGATAAACTTCCTCATGGTCGAAATCACTTCTGCATACAATTCCATATTAGGAAGAGTTGTCTTGAACCTGTTAAAAGCCATCGTTTTCATACCGCATCTCAAGATGAAATTCCCTATAAAGAATGGGGTCGAGAAATGCTGAGGGGATCAAGAAGAGTCTTGGAAATGCTATGCCACTATCCTGTGGGGAAAAGAGAAGGCAGGTGAAGCACTTCCGATATAAAACCTGCGCGATGACACCAATCATTAGAGAGGGCAACCGGTTGAGGACCTAATCCAAGTTGGCGTTGAGGAAGGGGATAATACTTGCCAGTTCCAAGTGGGAGCATTAATACTGAGGCAACAACGAAAAAATATCATCTCATTCCTTTGGGATAATTTCAACGTCATTGCCTGGTCAGCCTCGGACATGCCTGGGATAGCTCAAGAAGTGATTGAGCATCAGCTGAGTGTTGATCTAACTGAGAAGCCAGTGCAGCAGAAGAAGTGAACTTTCACCCATGAGAGGCAGCAGAAGACAGATGAAGAGGTAGAGAAGTTGCTAAAGGCTAAATTCATCCGAAAAATCCAATACCCCGAATGGATATCTAATGTGGTAATGGTTCTGAAGGCAAACGAGAAATGGAGAATATACATCGACTTCATGGACCTGAACAAGGCCTGCCCTAAGGACAACTACCCCCTGCCGAAGATAGACCTTCTCATTGATGCCACTTTAGGGCATGAAGCATTAAGTTTCATGGTACAATCAGATCAAGATGTGTGAGGCTGATGTCCTGAAGACATTCTTCATAACAGAAGGGGGACTGTATTGCTTTGAAGTAATGCCCTTCGGGCTAAAATATGCGAGAGCCACTTACCTAAGGTTAGTAAACAAAATCTTTAAGGAAATGATTAGGAAGACTATGGAAGTGTATGTGGATGACATGCTTATTAAAATCTTGAAGGCAGAACACCTAGAGTGAGCATTCCAAGTACTGAAGGAATATGGCATGAAGTTGAACCCAATGAAGTGCACATTCGGAGTAACATTAGGAAAGTTTCTCAGCTTCATTGTCTCGGAAAGGGGGATTGAAGCCAACTTGACGAAAATATAGGTCATTCGAGAGATGAAGTCCCTGCAAAGTGTGAAGCAAGTCTAGGAGTTGATAGGAAGAATCGCCGCCTTGGGTCAGTTCATGTCTCGATCAGCTGACAAGTGCCTCTCTTTTTTCAAAACCTTGAAAGGATCCAAGAGGTTCGAGTGGACAGAGGAGTACGAGACGTCCTTCGAATAGTTGAAGGACTACCTAGTGCCACCCCTGTTGCTGACGAAGCCAAACACTGGGGATATTTTACAGCTATACCTAGTTGTATCAGTTGTAGCAGTAAGTGCGGTACTACTAAAAGAAGAGGAAAGACAACAACGGCCAATATACTATGTCAGCAGAACCCTGCTAGACACCAAAACTAGATACAAGAAAATGGAAAAAGTGGCGTATGCATTGTGATAGCAGCAAGGAAACTAGGACTCTACTTTCAGTCGCATATGATATGCATGCTCACGAACCAGCCCTTGAAGAAAATATTGCAAAAGCCAGATACATCAGGGCGACTGGTAAATTGGGCCATAGAGCTGGGGGAGTTCGACATCATATACAAAATGAGGATTGCGATAAAAGCACAAGCCCTGAATAACTTCATAGTCAAAACAACACTCTCAGATGAAACACAGGAACCGGCTGAGGACAGAGCTTGGACACTATATGTGGACAGAGCATCTAACAAGGTGGGAAGCAGGGCAGGAATCATACTCATTAATCCCGAAGGATTCAAGATTGAGTATGCTTTGCGTTTTGGCTTTAGTGCCTCCAACAATGAAGCCAAATACAAAGCACTGATAGCCAGAATTAATCTAGCACGAGCTCTGATGGTGCAAAAGCTAATGGTGCACAGTGACTCACAGCTTATAATTCAACAAGTGAACGGTGACTATGAAGCCAAGGAATATAGAATAGATGAATACCTGGGGAAGGTGCGTGGCAAGCTGCAAGCATTCCAAGTGTTCGAGGTGAAAAAGGTGCCGCATACAGAAAATGCTAGCGCAGACGCACTGTAGCAATTAGCAACATTAGACTTCGTGGAACTCAGGCATTCGGTATATTTTGAGATATTACCCCAACCGAGCACCAAGAGTTCTGGAGAAGTGTTGCCCATCAATGGAAATGGCCCAAGCTAGATGGATCCCATAGTAAAGTACTTAAGGGAGGGAGTGCTTCTGGAGGATAGGGATGAGGTGAGGAAAGTACGTGTATGATCAACATGATTCATATTAAAGGATACCATATCTAAAATGCCTAGACTCTTTAGATGCCGAATACACTCTCAAAGAGGTGCACAAAGGAATATATGGCCAACATTTGGGGGCCCGGGCTTTGGCCCACAAAGTGTTGTGGCAAGGCCTATTCTGGTCAACCATGAGGAAAGATGCTAAAGAATTCAGCAGGAAGTGCGTGAAGTGCCAAATGTTAGCCCCTCCCTTGGCAGTATGCCACTGATCTTTCATCCCTATCAAATCCTATACTATTCGCCATGTGAGGAATAGACATCCTGGTGCCATTCCCATTGGCTACGAGGTAAAGAAAATTTATTGTGGTGACGATAGACTACTTCACTAAATGGGCAGAAGCCGAAGCATTGGTCACAATAACAAAAAAGAATGTACAAGATTTCTTCGAAAGGGTAGTGGTTTATTGATTCAGGATCCCCAAAGTGATAGTGATAGATAATAGAACCCAATTTGCCAATCTAACTTTGGCTCATTTTGTGAAGCCCTCGGCATTGAGCACAGAAAGACATCAGTTGGTTATCCCTCGACCAACGGATTGACAAAGGTAATGAACCGTATATTGCTTCAAGGAATAAAGTAAAGACTAGATAATGCCAAGGGACTATGGGCAGATGAACTACACAGCATCCTTTGGGCTTACCGAACAACTGAAAGGTCAGCCACCGGAGAAACACCCTTCAATTTAACCTACAACACAAAAGTTGTACTCCTTGTCGAGATCAGTGTTATGACCCACCGAATTAAGTACTACGAAAAAACAAAAAATAATGAGGGACATCGGTCCAATCTAGACCTCCTATATGAAGTGCGAGAAGACTCGCAGGAAAGGATTGCAACTTACCAAAAAAAGGTGACAATACACTACAACTCCAAAGTTCAAAGAAATGAGTTCAGATTAGGAGATCTCATCCTAAGAAGGGCAGAGGTGTTAAACCCAAAGCATCAAGGAAAGTTAGCTCCCAATTGGGAAGGACCTTACAGAGTCACTAAGATAATATGGCCAGGCTCTATCATCTGGAGACTATGGGGGGGAGAGAGTGTACCCCGATCATGGAACTCAAAGAACCTGAGGAAACTCTACCAATAGTAGTAGCATGCTTATTTACTTGCAATCAATTATTTTTTTAATTCTTAGTACTCGCCATTTTTTTTAAGCGGACACCTTGTAGTTTCTCATCCCTGAACGGTTTGAGGGATTTTTTTTTTTTTAAAAAGCTAATTCATGGTAACTAATTCTAGATAATGGCCTAGCAAAAAACTCAAAAACATATGCCTCGATTGGGAGCTAGGCCAAAGCCGAACAGACCTAACTGACAGCTCTTCCCTCGGTTGGGGGCTCAGGTTAAGGTCGAGCAGACCTGACCAAAGGGACTACCCTCAGATGATTGCTTAAGACCAAACCAGTCCTAACTGAAGGACTCACCCTCAGCTGAGAGCTTAGGTCGAAGCGGAACATACATGACCGAAGTCACAACTTGGTCCTACACTTTGGCGAGTGCCTTCACTCACGGGCCAAGGAAGATCGCCCAAAGATTTGAAGGGGGAAGAATGTCGATAACCATTACCCTTTGGCCTTCGGCCAAGGAAGAAGCTTCCACAGCTGAAGATGAGGGGTAACATAACACTTGGAAAAATTTACTTGTATAAAAGCTTCGGCCTTCATGACCCCACCATCGGACCCATAGCATACCTCGGTCATCCTTCGGATATAAAGGATTAGTCGAAGCTCATATTACACTTGGAAAAATTTACTTGTATAAGAGCTTTAGCCTTCATGACCCTGCCTCGGGCCAAAGACTCCCTAGTCGACCTTCGGATTCGGGACTAGTAATTGGGAATGCGATGAAGAAAAAAGTGAAGACACTACAAGAAATAAGAGAATCCAAAGGGAAAAAGGTGTTCATTCATAAAAAGGCTCAAAGGCCAAAGTTACCAAAAAGAGAGAGAGAGAGAGAGAAGAGAGAGAGAGAGAGAGAGAAGATCGCCCAAAGCTTACACAATTAGGCCATAAGGCCGAAAAGAAAACAACCAAAAGAAGAGGCAAATAAGAGCTTTATAGAACATCTGTCAGTAGAGTAGCCTCATCCTTAGTAGGGTTCGGGACATCTCGGTCAGAGCCATCGTGGCCAGGGGTCAGAGGAACCTCGTGTGGCAGCTGAACCTCCTCCTCCTCATTATTGCTCTCCTCCTCATTGACCACTTCAGTAGCGGCTAGAGCTGCTTCATCACCCTCATCCTAAAAAATGAGGCCACTCCCCTCAAAGGAGATCTCTGGATGATGTTTGAGTATCCAGTCTTGAACCTCGATAGTGCCCATGGTGTACTTGGGAGCAGCAGCACGCTTAACTTCATCTCGAAACTCCTCTGAGCCCTTATACCGATTGACCCCTCGGGCTTCGGCCTCCTGAAGCCTTGCAGTCATCTAAGCCTTCAGCTCCAAAAGCTTACGGTCGCACTCCTGATGAGTCCGAAGGAGGTCAACCTTCAGATGCTCCACGTTCTCAAGGAGGATGGTACGCTCATTCTCAAGAGCCGACTTCTTGCGTTTGGAAGCCTTGAGGTCCCTTGCCAGTGCCTCGGTTTGGATCATTAACTGGCCCACTTGGTTTTGAGCCTGAGCGAAACACCCACATAGTCAATTGTAAAAGATATGAGGCAGAGAATAAAAAGAAGGCCAAAGGTCGAAGGTTACCCCCGCCATGTAAATGCAGGCGTTGGTGATCATAGCCACAGTCCCTTGGCCCTGAGCATCGGTAGCATCCCTCAGAAGGCTGCCCTTTTGCATCAACTCACAGGCTACCTGCCCAATAGCCAGGGTGTTATCCTCTTTGATAGACCACTGAAGGATGAAGCCCACTTCGGATTGGCCTCGACTCACCCCCAGAGTTCGAAAGTCAGCCTCGAGAAAAATTGTATTAGGAGGCGACGCGATGCAGCCTGGGGTAGCAAGGGCCTGAATAGCGTCGGGAGTGGGGTCCTCGACCCTGGCTCTCTTTTTAGGGGGGCCTCGGAGGTTGAAGCTCCCTTCTTCTTCTTCTCCTTCTTCCTTTGCTTCAGTTGTGCCTCTCGCACCTTGGCATCCTTCGCCTAGGCCTACCTCTCAGCAGTAACTGACTAACTTCGGCCCTAGATAGTTGTATTGCACAAAAAATGAAGAAAATTAGTACAAAGTATAAGGGTCTGAAGCTAGAACAAATTCGTGCAGTCCTAGGACTCACCCGGGCTAAGCCCAAATCTTAACAAAATAGCGTCTGACTTAAGGTTTGGACTCAACCAGGAGCACGTATCTTGGTGCTTTGCCATCGCCATCGACTCTCGTCGTCCCAAAGAGGTAAGTCCGAGTTCACCATCCTTAGATCTGGGATCTCCGGGCGATCTTGAAGGGACCTCCTCCGATGACCTCACGAAGAAGAACTTTTCCTTCCAATTGTGGATAGGCGAAGGGTAACCATTCAACAATCGAAGATCCTTCGAGGTTGAAATAGTACCATCCTAAAATCCCTTCTTGGCATGAAGGAGGAAGCAAGGAGGGGAAGGAAAGGGTCTCGATGTCGAGAAAGAGAATGATGAAGCTCAGCACTTGCCGCCACCCGTTTGGCTTTAGCTGCATCAGGTAGATCCCGTAGTGCCAAAACACTTAGGCAAAAAATGGATGAAAAGGAAGCCAAAGGCCAACTTTAAAAGCTTCCTTGTATAAGCACAGGTCCTCGGGATTCCTATAGCTAGCCCTATCTATCAGTCTCGGTGTTCGGACCATAAATCCGTCCAAGATACTACAGGAAGCCTTCAGTTCCTCGAGCTCAGGCTCGTCCATGGTGGAAACTATGTTGTGAGCCTCCACCTCTAGGGTGTCCTGGGTTTGGGCTCGGGATTCAAACACTCGTTCTCTAAACTCCTCACCATTCAAGCCACCCTCGGACCCACGTGGTGTGGCTACAGACGAGGAATCATAGGAAGAGGGTGATTTCGGGGAAAAATCAGAGGACATCCCTCGGATGTCCCCAGAGTGTCGACCCGGCAGAACTAGACATCGGGCACACTTACTTATGGGGAACTGATGAAACCGAATGATGAGAAGAAAGGGAAACCAAAATCGAAGGTAGGCTCTATGAAGGAGAACTAGTGGTGGCCCACAAATGAAGGCCACCCCTTATAAAGGGGGAAAGTGGTACAACTACCAGAGCATTAATGTTCATGCCACATCATCAGGGGGACTCCTGAGGCTCACACAAGCTTGGCGTACAGACGACAAGCTTAACGAAGTGCCCTCCCTCAGTTGGGAGATCAGGCTAAGGCCGAAGACTTGACCAAAGGGTCCTCCCTAGATCAGGAGTTTAGGCCAAGGCCAACAAACCTAACCGAAGGGTCTTCCCTCGATCAAGACGAAGGCTGAAACTGAATGGAAAGGACCGAAGGGCATAAAAAAAAAACTATGTGGTTACTCCCACTAGATGGGCTTCTCAGTGGCAGTAAGGGGGACTTTTGATACGCTTAAATTTGCCGCCCAGTAAGGTGTGGACATATGACACCCAACTGTGAGTATATTCATAGATACCCAGAATGTCACGTGTAACCACAGCTTCGGATATCGAGAGAGAGAGGAGACTTAAGTCCTCTTAAGGTGGTAGAGACATACTAGGACTTTAACTAATTGAGGGGGAGAAAGTACCCAAAAAGGGGATATTCCCCACGAAGGTGGGAAGACGTGAAGGATGGATCCCTCCAAAATCGTTCCAAACCCATCAAAAGCGAGGGACGTTTCCTATTAGGACTCTATAAGGTACGGCCCCATAAAATGGGAGAGGTGAGAAAGGCACGAGGTAAGTCTATTCGTCTTCTGTGCTTATGCAGGATCGACGCTCAACTTTCCACAGATTCTCAGTAGCAGCATCACACACACACATATATATATATATATATAATAGGATCGATCTACACCAAAATCGAGGGAAATAGGGTTCTCTTAGTTTTGTATGGTGAGAAGAACGAGATCGGTGCAATACCGTACTCCGATTTGGCAAGGAAACAAGAACTAGGATGGATGCAATACCGTACCTAGAACTAAAATTAAAGTGAACAAATAAATAAAGCAAGACCAAGAACTCAAAATAAGAATATAAAATAAAAGCTGCTTTACCAGATCTATGTTTCATAGTCGAGAGGCATTATTGTAGGTTTCTCTGTGAAGATAGAACTAGAAGCAAGCTGTAGATGCAGATGCAGATGCGAGAAATAATGATGCTAAAATAATAATTTGAAAAATAAAATATACTTTGCTTATAATTTGGAGCTCTTTGATTACAAGGTCTGGGTAGGCTTAGGTTGGATGATTTGAGAAGAAGAAGGGTATATGGATCTTTGATGGAGCTTTGAGGGTTGTTGATGTTAACCTTTGAGGGCGATCAGACTTGGAAGGGACGATCGGACCTTGGAGTTGTTATTGAAAACCGATGGAGGTTTGAGGAGTCCAGCGAAGCTTGAAACTTGAAGAACTTGAGAGGGGCGATTCCTTTGGATGGAGGCTTCTCACTCTCTAAGTCTAATTTTGGGAAAAAATAACCAAGTGATTTGTGAAGAGGGGGAGTGTCCCTTTTATAGAGAAAGAAGGCACATTTACATTTCATTTGAGTTTGCGGCGCATTTGAATTTCATTTGGCACTATTCTAAATTACATTTGATACAGTACCGAATTACATTTCATTTGGTACTGTGCACTTGAATTTGCTTTTGGCACTATTTGGAGGTACTGTTGGTGCCGAAAGTTGGACTTGATCTTGGACGTCAAAACGAAATCTTTGATCTTGATCTTTGATTTAGAATCTTCAATGATCGCACCACAGAATTCCATGTGTCTAAGACCTTTTTTTGCATGGTTTGATCAAGGAGTTTGTACCATATTTGACTGAGCCTGATATTGGCCTGACTGTCCTTTAACCTAGAACAGTAGTAGTTCCACCTTTCCTCTAAGAGGTTGTCCGTGGTTAACTGACTAGGTGAGTTATCGACATCACTAGTCGGTTAGTTTAGAACTGTCCTAGCAGACATTGTAGACCAAATCAGCGCTTGGTCGCAGATTTTGATTTTGAGGTGGCCCGGCGAGATTTCCAAGAGGTCACCATTTTGAATTTTCTTGAGGATGATGCCTTACTGGAGGGAACATCTGGCTCATCATCAGTGTGGCAATGGGTTGCCATAGAACTTTTGATGGAGTTAAGGCTATAAGGTCCGTCACTTGATTCCTCTTCTGAGTCAGAGCCAAGTTTGGCAAGGCGAGCCAGAAGGGCTTCCTTTTCACTTTTGATGTTTGATTTTGAGGAGGCCAGAAGGGCCGAAAATTGTTTGAGGCCCATGAGGCTTTAGACGAGGGCCGATTTTTCACATTTTAAGACATCACAATTGTCTCACCATTTGACGTAGTAAGCACTTGAGAGGATGGGGGCGATCGAGTTCTGGGTTTGGAAGTCATTGATCTCATAATCCTAAAAAAGGATCCATGCTAGGCGACAGTGGAGGAAGAACCGGAGGAGATCAGACTGGTGTGATAGCTGTTGGGTGTCTTTGTAGAATATTTGTAAGGATTCTTATATTTATTGTGGAAGTATATCGACCATGGGACCATATTGATCCCACCAACGAGGAAACTAGAGGGATGTTTAATTATTGAATTTGTAATCAAAACAAAAGAACTAAGAATACCTATTGTTCCTGTTTTGGAATAAGAATGCTTTGTACCATGCTTCCTGGTAGTCATAGTAATGATACCCGAAAGGGGTGTAGGTATTTGAAAAGTTTTTGCAAGTGAGGGGATGGTTGTTCCACTCTTTGAGGCTAAGGACTTTGCATATGGTTACGGTTGTGTGTGTGACCAAGGATGGGTCATTTTTGTCAAAATTGAGTTTAAGCCTGACAGAGTCAGTGTCGACAAGAATGTATTCATAAAATTCTTGTATCTTTGCTGTCGTAGGAGAATAGTAGTGCCATCCTTGAAAGAAGATTCATTAAGCCATGTTTGATGGAGAGTCCATATAATTTTCAAGAACTTCTTCAATAGTGAAGAGATCTTCTTTGAGAGGTTTTTCATGGTATTGGCTTTTGATTTTAGATCCTTGAGCTGCTTGGAGAGGTTTGCCTGGGTTGTTTGAAGGCTAGAGTTGACTCTATTTGTGGTTTGGAGGGGGCCGGCAACCGAGGAAAGGACTACGGCATGGGAATATGGTCGGTTCGCAGAAGCCAACTGGGATTGGCTATGAGTGATAATTTGATTTGATGGAGCGACAGTAGTGCCGTAGGTGGATTTGGATCGAACTAGGGAATTTGAAGAAATGGATTCTTTTGGGGGAGCCATTTTGAGAAGGTTTATTTAAGGAGTCTAGCCCTGTAGGAATTCAAGAGTAAGGAAGTCAGGGATAGAATTGGATTCTCCTTTAATAAATTCAATTTGAAATTCAAAGATTGAGAGTAAAGCTTGTCATCGAGCAAAAATTTGTTTTGAAGCTAAATTTGAGACATCATTTTGTAAAAAAAAATTTAGCAGTGCTGCAGTCAACACGAACTAAAAATGATTTATTTAATAATGCGTTTTGAAATTTTTGTATGTAAAGTACTATGGAGAGAACTTCTTTTTTGATGGTACTATAGTTCTTTTGTGTAGAATTCTAGATACCAGAGGTGAACTAGACAAGTTGCTCTTTGTTAGTATTTGAGAGTTTTTGTTTGAGAATTCCACCATATCCGAAATTAGAGGCATCAGTTTCTACAATTTTAAATGCCTCAGGATTAGGAAAAAATAGGTAAGGAATCTCCTTGACTAATTTTTTGATTGTTTGAACAGCATTGGTTTGGGTGGAAGACCAAAGTGTCGGATTGTTTTTGAGCCGGAGATATAATGGCTCAGCAATTTTACTAATTTGGTGAAGGAAGTCTCAAATGTAATTTAAGCTTCCAAGGAATCTTTGCAATTAGGTTTTATCTAGAATTTGGTCTGGGAATTTGTCACTAAACGAGATGGCACGATCGATAGGCGTTAAGGTACCATTTTCGATCAAATGTCCAAGAAAATGGATTTTTGTTAGAAAAAAAATTTATTTTTCGTTTTGAAAGGACAACGCCATTAGATTTGATAATTTGATAAAAAGTTCTTAAGTGTTTGAAATCCTGATCCACTGAATCAGAAAAAACTAAAACGTCATCAATGTAGACAATTGTAAATTGTCCATGGGAATTAAAGATGTCGTTCATAATTTTTTGAAATTCACTGAGAGCATATTTGAGGCCGAATGGCATAACATTCCATCCATAGAGGCCAAAGGGGGTTGTAAAGGCGGTTTTATAACGGTCTTTTCATGAATCTGGATCTGTCAGAATCTAGATTTCATGTCAAATTTGGAAAAGATTTTGGCCTGATATATCCTTTGTAAAAGGTCCTTTTGGTTTGGGATTGGGTATCGTACCCACTGAAGGGCATCATTTAGGAGTTTGTAATTAACAACCAGGCGTGGGGTACCACGTTCGATTTTAGAAGCCTTGTTAACATAAAAGGCCGTACAACTCCAAGGGGAGGTACTAGGTCTAATAAGTTTTTTGGCTAAAAGGTCGTTGAATTCTTGTTTGCATGTTTCAAGAAGAGTTTGATTTATTTAAGCAGGGTATGCTTTGGTTGGGATTTGAAGTTCAGAAAAATCTTTGGCATATGGTAGGGAAACCATGTGTTTCTTTTGATGCCAGAAAGCATCAGGGACTTCAGAGCAAAGATCATGCTCAAATTTGGAATGGAGTTGGTTTATTTGATGAATAGTTTTGGAATGGTTGATTTGCTCTATAATTCTTTGATGAAGAAGCTCAGTTTTAAGAAAATTTAATTATTTAGTTTTATTGGTATTTTGGTTAATAGAAGTTTGAGCTTGTATGAAAGGAAAAATAACCTTTTGGCCTTGAAACTTGGTAGTTATACTGTCTTGGGTAATTTTGAAAGGTTTAAGAGTTTCAAGAAATGGTTGACCGAGGATGATAGTTTGATCAAGGTCTTTGGCCAGAAGAAAGGTTTGGGGGAGGCAAAGACCATTTTTGTAGACATGGGTGTTGGACAGTTTGTATTGAACATTCAACCCAGACCCATTAGCGGTAGCAAGCCGCTGGGTAGTGCATTCATAGTACTAGATTGGAATAACGCCTTCATTAATATAGTTAAGCTGGGCACCTGAATCAACAAGGGCAATGGTTGAGAGTTTGAATGAGGTATTAACCGCAAGGGTTATGTGGATATACCAATTTTGAGAAAAAATACTAAGGACGAATCCTAGAGGAGGGGTGTCATTAGCAAAAGGATTTTCAAAAGGTTCATTTAAAATTGATTATTTGGTTGTGGGATTTTGTGGAGGTGGTTGTCGAATTAGGAGGGATAATTATTGTTTAATAGTTTTGATTTCATACTGCAGAGTTGCAGTAGTTGTTTCAAGGGTTTTAATTCTTAAAGAATGGTCAGAGGTTAAAGGTTTTTGGATTTTATCAAATTTTTGTACTATTTTCTGTAGGTTGTAAGGTTGGGGAGAGTTTTGGGAAGCAATATTTTGTTTGAGTTGTTCTAAGCAAGCTCGTTTTCGTTCTGGGTCAGTTAAATTATCAATATATTCAAAAATGTTTGTTTGGGGAGAAGCTTTTAACATATAAATAGATTTTGGAGCACAGTCTTCACAACTTAAACCAATAATGTAAGAATCACAAGCACAGGCTTGGAAATTATCATTATCAGTTGAGCTGGAAATAGAATGCTCGAGAGCTTTTACTTGGTTTAGTTTGTAGTTTTTCTAATCAAAAGATGAGGAAGAAGTGTCTTGAAAAAGGGTTAAAATTTGGGATTTGTTTTCTTTAGAAATTTGTAAGGAATTAATCCTTTTTGAAACTCGATAGTATTTGGCGATGTGGTCAGGTTTACCACACCTAAAGCATCGTTGAGAATTTTGGTCTGGTTTAGAATCTCTTTGATTTTTAGGTGCCTTGAAAGGCTTCTTGTATTTGTTATATTTTGATTTTTGATAAAACTCAGGAGTTGTGAAAGGTTTACGGAAAACATAATTCTTTGATCTATAAAAATTTTTGTGATATTTGCGAGAAGATTTGTGTCTATGTTTATGTTTTGTCGGTGGCTTAAGGGGAGCAAAGCCAACTCGCTCACAAAAACCTCCTAATTCCTTTTTATAGAATTTGTTTTCTTTGTTAATTTGTTTCTATAATCTGATATCAGTGCATAGGGCTAGGCCCTCTTCATGAATCAAGTTAATAATTTGGCCGTAAGTCATTTGGTCGTAGGGAATAATCCCATCATTTTCTTTGCGAAGGCGTTGTTTGATTTTTTTCAGAAAATAAAGTTGGAAGACCTGTAAGAAATATTTCTTTCCAACAGGGAAGGTTTGCGTCGGGTCTGGTTAAGACTTTGGTCAGGAAGGTATCTTTATACCATTTGAAGTCGTGTAATTTTTTACACCTAAGGTTTGATAATTGTTCAGCTGTTCGATCTTTGAGACGAGAAGGGTTACCTAAAAAGTAATTTGCAATGCTAAAAATAACAGTATTAACAGCATCTTCTATGGGTAATCCTTTGGTGTCAAGGAGGAGGGTACCCTCAGGGGTAGTTTGGACAACCATTAAGATTTCAGTTTTTTGGTTATCAGTCAAGACATAATCCAACCAACCTTTGAGTAGGCCGGTAAAACCAGAAATAAGCAAGGTTGCAATAGCACTGTCAGTCGTATTTTTGATACGGTGTGTGTTACTAACCATGGTCATTTCTTGTAATTTGTTCATGAGATTATATTCGGACAAACCATCCATATTCCATTCATAGATGATTCCACTTTGGTAAAAAGTTTGAGGAGCAGTTCCTCTGGCTTTAATTTGAAGGTCAGGGAAGACCGAATGTTGGGTAGAACTTTGACCAATTTAGTCAACTTGGGGGATCTCAGAGTCAGAGCTAGAAGAGTAACTCGAAGAATATTTTGAAAGAGCATCAATTTGTCGGATGACCGACTCAGCAGTTGATTGGTTAGGAAAAGGTGTGTCAGGAGCTTCTAAGGTTGTGAGACGATGATTTATTTGATCAAATAAATATGATTTGTTGAGTTCTCGTTGTTGTGTTCGTGGAATATTGTAAGGTTTAAAAAGGGGAGTACTAGGAGGAATAGTGGCTGGGATTAAGGATGAAGAGGCCACAGGTTTTGGTTGGACAAGGCTCTTAACTCGGAAGAGTTGATGACCTATGGTTTGAAGACTTAAATTTATAAAATTCAATTGTTCAATTTGTTTTCTATTTGGATTATCTTGTTCCGCTACTTTGAATGGAGAAGCAGTTAATTCTGTGTTTTTGAAAGCATATTTGATACTTTTCACCGGGGGATGGATAGCAATGGTAGTTGGACCGGTGCTAAGGTTCCAAGATTTATGGGTAGCAGTTTGGGTACAAACTTGATTATGCCATGGGTAATCTATATTATTGTCTTGGGCATAAATATCAAAGTATGTAAAAAAGAAAACATTTGTTTTAAGATTTGTCATAAAATTATACCAATTTGTTCTAATTTGGTCTTGTTGTTCAAGATTAAAAGTTTTAAAGAACCAATCACGTTTTGGTTTATTTTTTGGTGATTCGAAATCGGTTCGAAGTAAGGATTTGTCAATTTGATATTCTTTATTGGTTTGAAGCATATAGACTCCTAGGTCACGTTGGGCTGGAGCCACCTCAGACTGGGTTAGAGATTGGGGATGATTTTGGTCAGAAGGAGTTGAATCTGAAACAGAGGACGAAATCTCATAGGTCCCATGGACAATATTTTGGCCTAAATTTAATCCAGAAAGGTTTAGAATAGGAGGAGGAGTCCTAGGGGGAGAACTCAAGGGACAAAAATTTGAAGAGGTCGATGCATTAGAGCAAGACCTCCGGGAACTTTGATAAATTAGAGGGGGAATATGTTGGTTGAACCGAAGGGTAACTAATCCATCTATTGTTTGGGAGATGGACTGGATGTTGGTGTTTGAGATCTGGGGTTGAGGTGTAGTGGTTTGTAATTTTCACTCATCAGGGAAAGAGATATCTTTCCACTGAACGAGCCTAGGATAAACGACTTGACCTTGGATACAATCGGTTTCAAGGTAAAGGGTCTGTCCTTTTGGAGATCATTTGAGGGCTCTGGGTTTGACAGTTTTCATAGGTTTGTATTTGATACGATGAATTACAGCAGTTGGAACTGATCCATGCATCATTCTATATCCATGGCTTTTGAGGTTAATTTTGAGGGAATGTAAAATATTTGGGTCTTGGAGTGCTATGGACATGTCCGGGTAAACATTAAAATGGATAAGACCATAATAAAAGCTAGTTTCGATGGCTCCCAGAAGGAAATCATCGGAGTCTAAGAATCTTTGATCACGTAAGGCCAATAACATGGAAGTGTTGAGGCCTTCATGGTGAAGGGGTTTGATGGCCATTTGAACGAGGCTGATATGGATGTAGTTGAATTTGTTTTTGAGATGGTCATGTAAAGACCTTGGATCAAAAAGGGTAATTTCTTGTGTTTCATTTGTGAAATTAATGGTTTGTTCAACGATTTTGATTGTTTCAAAATATGTTTGCCAGTAATTTTCGTAGACTTCTCTTTGTGAAATTTTGGGCATGTCCTAATTTCTGAGTCTTTTGTCTATGTCAGATATTTGTTCATTATAATTGAGCACATTAGAACTTGTGCTCGCCTCACCTGCCGATCTCATTGACATGGAGCGGGATAGACGATTCATGGTTTGAGATTTCTTAAACTAGGGGTAACCTCCTAGATCTAGTCATATGAGGGGGTATTTCTAACATAAGTTGGGCATAAACGTGGTATTACACTCTTTTGCCCCTCCTCCCAACAGTTCAAAGGCTTATACACCCGCACAAAACTGAAATAAAAAGATTACACAAAAGAAAAGAAATCTATAAAACAAAAAACTGAATTCACCACTACCGTGGCTCTGATACCATATAACAGGATCGATCTACACCAAAATCTAGGGAAATAAGGTTCTCCTTGTAATACCCTACTTCTTAAACCCGGTCTGATTACGCGGTTGACTCGGTTTAACCATGTAGGGACCGAACCAGAGGGAGTTAGAGCGGGTTCCTTATGGGCTATGATGGCAAGGGTGACCTTAAACACCGGCTGGCCCGACAAGTTTGAGCCAGTGCCAGAAGAGATGGGAGTGCCCAAGCCGTGTACATGCACCTACCATAAGGCCATGTATGGATAAAAGCAGGTATTGTAGCCGTATATTAAAGTATATACGTATACTACATCGTATGCTAGGGTGGGGTTCGCGCCAGGCCCGAACTCTGTCAAAATCCCAAGTTTTGGCCCTCAGGTGGGCAGACAGGTGGGCGCACCCACCCACCTGAGTGACCCATCCATGTGCACTATTTAGTTATTTAGGAAGTATATATATAGCATTTATGATTTTCTTTTCTTTTCATTTATGACACCCGTACGTTGGTGAGGATAGTAAAGAGAAGAGAGAAAAGAAAGGGAAGAAGAAGGGAAGAGAAGGAAGAGGAAGAAGAGAAGGATTTCAGCGGCGCCGAAGCTTGATCTTCCCGTTCCGGCGCCGGGAGAGTGATCTTCAACTCTAGATCTACATTTAGAGGTAAGCAAAGTTGGGTTCCTTGAACATTCACCATACCCAAGCTTAAACCCTTGATTTGAGTAGGGTTTCTTGAGATCTTGTAAATCTCCTTTGAAATGATGAATCTAAAGTTTAATGGATGATTTATGTGTTGATCTTGAAGGATTTGAAGAGGTATTAACAAGGTGGAAGAAGCATTGTGGGTTTGAAGTGATTTGGAGTGTTTGAAGTTGTTCTTGAGCAAAGAAGGTAAGATGGTTTACCATCACTTGAATCTAACCTAGATCTAGGTTAGAACCATCCTATAAGACCTTGAAGGTGTGAAGAATGGGTTGGGAAAAGCCCCATTTGAATCGCCAAAGAATGGAGGAAGTTGGGAAGAAACAGCAGGTTTCGCGTCAAGACCGGTGGGCCATCTGGCCCTTGGCACCCACGAGAGGCGGGGCCTTGGGCACAACCGAGGCCCAACGCAGCTAACCGGTGGGCCACCCTACGGTCGATCTTAGCAGGGCCCCAGCGGACCGGCCAGGCAGACGGCAGCCAACCGCAGGCCCCTACCCGGTCCAAACCGGTGGGTAGAACCGTGGCAGACGCCCACTGTCGACCCACATGTGGCCCGAAGGTGATTCTTACGTCCGATTGGACCCAAATCGGACGTGTGACCTTCTTTTAACATTCTAAACATGATTTTGTCATCGGATCTCGTTAATCTTGATCCTAAAATGGTGAAGTACTAACCCCGCTCAATCATGTTAGGTTCACCAAATCCCACGCTTCTCGCACCGGATCTCACCCGTACCGAACGGGAATCCTTGTACACTACAAGTAAGTGGGAGAGGACGTTTGGCCTTGTTTCAAGACATTGTTTGGCATTCATTTAATTTGTATCTAGTCTAGTCATGCCATCATGAATATGCTATGTAGATTAGTCATTCCTCACTTTGTTATGCATGTGTGCTATGTTACTTTCTAAATGCCAAGTGATGAGATGATTATGTGATGAATGTTTACATCATTGTGCATAATGCATTGATAGACTAGATGCCACAGTCGGCTTGAAAATGAGTACATCGGTGGCCCGTGGTATGGGACGCGGTGGTACTATGCAATCGTACTATTGTCATATAGGAGCATGCGGTTTAGGATTTTCACCGTCCCGTGCTACGACCCTTCCCAACAGGGGTTAAGGTGTTGGGTTATCATTTGGGGGGAAGCAGTGGTCGCGGTTGTCGGGTCACTGTGGCGGTTAGACATAATGCCCGGCGGGTCATTAGGACAGTCGACAACCCCGGTGGTACATTCAAGAGGGTCAATCGTACTGCTTTTAAATTGCTGGAGTCAGCACCTTTAATTTCAGTCATTTACTTTTCTGTTGAGAGCCGGTGGACGACATTGTTTTTACTTTTTCGAGTACTCATGGTGGGCCTTCTCCGACAGCCCTATGGGCGTATCGCGGGATGGAGTTCGCGGCTCGTACCCGGAGTATATGCGCACTGTGGCTGTAGTAGCACTAAAACCGAAGGCTTAGTAATGTTGCTTAGGTGGATGTGATTTAAAATGTATAGCATGGCATGTAGTGCATATGATTGTGTTTTGATGTGTGGACTACTGTGTGGTCTATCTTACCACTTACTGAGCTAGTGAGCTCATCCCACGGGTACCCCCTTTTTAGATGATTTTGTAGGTTATACATCTGAGGAGCAGGGTGGGTCCCACAGTCGAGTTCCTGAAGAGGAGTGGGCCCTGAGGAGTTAAACCGGCACTAGCTTCGTCGAGAGTTGTCTTCTTGGGACCTGATTCGATGTCAGTGAGCTCCACTTTTGAGGCCGAGTGAGGTCGCCATGTGATGCCGAGTGGGCTCAAACCTTGATCTTGAGCTAAGCTCGGCCTTTGATGCAAGCCATGTGTACTCGATTTTTGATGGTTTCCTTTATGTACTTGATATGTGAATTATACTTTTATTGTGTAAATATCATGCCTTCGGGCCCACATGTATATAACTATTATATCACAATTCGATATCAAGTATTATGGGATTATTCGAGTAAACCTTAGTCTTCGCTGATCGATGAGCTTACATTAGTTGTGTGTATCTTGTGGTGGAATCTGATGTCGATTATCTGGCGAGTTTGGGTTAACGGTGTTAACCGGTCACGCCGGTTACGTGAGCAGGGTGTGACACTCTGATTCGTATGGTGAGAAGAATGAGATCGGTGCAATACCGTACTCCGTTTAAGATCTGAGGTTGAGGTGTAGTGGTTTACAATTTCCACAACCCCACCTTACTGCACATTTTCCTTTTGTATATTTTTTCAAATTAAGTTCCGAAATATATAAACATTAGTGATTTTCACATAAATTTTGGAATAAATGATTCTCATTATTTTTCTTTACTTTATTTTAAGACAACTCAAACTAAGAAAGACGAGACTTAACAATGAGTGCAATCTGGACCCACCAGACCCATGTGAGAAATAGAACCTATTGGCCCATTGGCTTGGTTATCAAATGGGCTATGCTTGACGTAGTCCAAAAGAGATAATGCTGGTTTTTTATTTATTTATTAATATTATTATCATAATGACATCTAACTTTTGCCTCTTTATTTATTTATTTATAACTTACAAATTAAAACCTTCGCCATAATGTTAATTTCCCTAATTTTTATTACATTCTTCAATAAATTTACTTTATTCTCATAGCTTCAAACTACCAAAATGGAAATATTTAACCAAGAGAAGAAGTTGCTGCCTCTGATTGGAACTCCGACGTTTGTTTTGGCTCAAAAATTAAAACGATTGAAGCCTTTGCTCAGGGGTTGGGCAAAACTGGTCTTCACAAACTTTGATGTTGATCTAAAGACTCAAACGATGAATTAGATTAGGTTAAAAAAAAGACTACAAAAGCTGAATTAGATTAGGTTCAAAATTAGATTGATATGGCAAGAATTGATGATTGTCTTTTTGGTCTAGAAGTTGATGCAAAGACGAAATATCTGACGGCTCTTGAATACCATGAAAAACTATAGCAGAAAAGTTGAAATTAAATTGATCACTCAAGGCGATAGAAACTCCAGGTTCTTCCATCTATCAACAAAGATTCGAAGAGCTAAGAATATCATACGATCCTTGAAGAAGGAAGAAGGGAATATAACTACAGACCAGAGGAGATAGGTGACTACATGGTGAATTATTATGAGTCATTCTTTAAAGTTGCTCCATTAGAGGATCATGGCAATCTCTTGGATTGTATTCCTAAGATGCTTGATGACTTGGATATCAGCACGTTTGAAAACCTGTCAAGTGAGGGTGAAATAAAGCAAGCGGTGTGGGACCTAAATCCTAATAGTTCTCCAGGGCCTAACGGCTTCTCAAGCGCCTTCTTCAAACATTGTCGGGAGCTAATTGAAGTTAATGTCTACAGGGCAGTAAGAGGTTTCTTCAGATCTGGTATCTTACCAAAGGGTATTAATAACAATTTTTTGGTTCTTATACTAAAATTTGTTGGGGCAAATTCTCTAGACAAATTCAGGCCACTATGTATGGACAATTTTTTTCTGCAAGGTAAACTCAAAGATTATGGCTTCTAGGCTATCACCTTTGCTTTCAAGACTAATTTCAGAGGAACAAGGAGCTTTCCAGAAGGACAAGGTAATCCAATCTAATATCTATCTTGCATCCAAATTAGCAACCATTATGTTTAAATGCTCTTGAGGTGGGGGAATGGGCATCAAGATATATATCCAGAAAGCTTTTGTCACACTGTATTGGAGCTTCTTATTTCAAGTCTTGAGCAGATTCGGATTTTTCAGATAAATGGATTTCCTGGCTACATCAAATTCTAGTTTCTTCCAGAATTTTGGTTCTTCTAAATGGGGACCAGTTGTGTTCTTTGGAGTGGAGAAAGGGCTTTGTCAAGGAAATCCTTTGTCTCCAATCTTGTTTATTCTTGCTAAAAAAGTACTATGTGGGGGGGCTTCGATCCATGATCCAAGAGAAGAAGTTGTCGCCTCTTCAAGGTCCTAGAGGTGTAGAGATGCCTGGATTCCTCTTATTTGCTGACAATATTTTAATCTTTCTGAATGGCTCCATCGGGTATGTCAAGCATTTAAATACTTTTTTTACCAAGTATCAAGAATTCTCGGGGTAGAACATTAATCTTGAGAAGAGTAAGCTCTTCCTAGGTAGAATGGCCTTGGATAGAAAGCAAATCATTTCAGACACCCTTGGAGTTTCCATTTGTAAATTTCCCACTAAATATTTAGGGGTGGAAATATTCAAAGGGAGAGTTCAAAGGGAGCCTTTACTGCCTGTGATGGACAAAATTAAAGGGAAGACGGTAGGCTAGAAGGAGAAGTTTTTATCTATGACTGGAAGGGTGGAGTTGGTTAGATCAGTGATATCAGGAATGCTCACTCATAACTTCTCTATGTATTGGTGGCCAAGCTCTCTCTTGAAAACCATAGAACAATAGATGTGAAACTTTATCTGGACGGGAGATCCTGGAGATATAAAGAGAGGGTACAATTCCTCTTCAGTTTGGCCAGGTCTTAAAAGGGTGTGGAATTTCACATCATCCTATGAAAGGCGGATTGTGGGCAATGGTAGGTCCATAGACTGTTGGAAAGATTGGTGGCTACGACCGACTTCCATTCAAGAGAGTTCTTCTTTTGAAAGGTAGCTAATTTTATAAACAATTACAAGTGGGCATTCCCTAAGGTAAATTCTATTATTCTCAGAAAAACATATTCAACTCTGCTTCAAAGACTAATATCCTAAAGGTAGAGATGGATGACAGGAGTGTGTGGAGCCTAACGACTTCAGGGGAGTTCAGTACAAAATCAGTTTGGAATGAAATTCGGCGTCAAAATCCTAAAGTGCCATAGGGTGATCTTGTTTGGGGAAATCATCTTAACTTTTGCCCCCATTTTTTTTTTTTTTCCTTTTAACTTACAAATTAAATCCTTCTCCATAAAGTTAACTTTTATTACATTCTTCCATAAATTTACTTTATTCTCATGGCTTCCAACTACCAAAATGAAAAAATTTAACCATAACTAAATTAAAAAGTTTTAGACCCTTATTTCGTTAAGGTCAAGGGACTTCAACCAAACTTTTGGCAAAAGGACATCAAATTTAAATTTTAGCTGCTCCAATCTATGGTTTGAAGTTTGATCTCATAAGAAAAAAAAAAACCGTTTGATCTCATGGATTTTTTCTTTTTATGGATATTGGGGCATTTGTAGTGACAATAAAGAGGGTCAGGCCGGCTTAGAGGTCGCTAAAAGCATCTCTGGTAAATTAAACCACGTGTCATATTTGGTGGTCCAATTCTTAATTTTAAAAAATAATTTCTACATCAAATAAAAAAGGGTTTAATTTTTCCATATCTTCCCCACTTTTGATTGGTTTGATTTTGATTTCGGCTCTTTCAATCAAATTAAAAAGAAGACAAGTTATTTTCCTAGAGCGTGGCTCCTATGCCTGCAACCCTCTCTCTCTCTCTCTCTCTCTCTCTCTCTCTCTCTCTCTCTCTCCTATGACCTTTTTGACCCCCATAGCTGGATTGAACCAGAATGAGGATGCAAAATGGATCTCACCTAGGCATAAGAGCCACGCTCTCAGACAGAGAACACTTTCCCAAATTAAAAATAGATATAGGTTCCACTCAACCCTGATTCACCCAGCTGGTTCAATTCCATTGTTTATGTTTTCACGGTTTCTAAAATCCATTTTCTTCTCAACTTCTACCTTATCAACATAGGCAAGAGAGGTTCTGCCACATACATACCAGCTTTGTATCAAAGCTGGGAAATGGAGCAACGTGTGGAGAGACTTGAGGGAAAAATAAGTTCACTCAATGAGGGACAATAATAGATTTATCTAAATGGGAGAGTCAACAACAACTATTGATTAAGATTGGTGAGATGTTCGAACGGATGTCTCCACATCAACCGACCTGGACGAGGGGGAAACGGGGAAAATTCCTGAGCTCTAATTCAAAATCTCAGGATACCGAGAACCCTTTTGCACAAACTCCCCACACGTGTTACCAATTCCCAGCGTACATACCTTCCAAAAATGGTCAAGATGGACTTTCCACACTACAATGGAGAGGAAGATACAACAAGCTGGGTATTCCAAGTCCCATAATTTTTTGAGTTTCATCAGATACTTGATGAGGAATGGATTGCATTGGCATCATTCCATCCAGAGGGGGATGCACAAATGTGGTACCATTTGTACAAGAAAAGTGGAGAAGACTGTATTTGAAGAGCTTTTTGTTATGGACTTCTTACTCAGTTTGATCCTACACTATTTCAAGACTTCTTTGGCGAGTTAGCCAAATTGCAGGTGACTGGTTCTGTACGAGAGTATCAAGCAAAGTTTGAAAGAATATTGTCTAAGGTAGGTCAACTTTCACCAAATCGGAAGATTAATTGCTTTGTCCCATTTCGAACTCCCCGCAAGCATCCTACAACAAATAAATAAGGCAGCTAGCAACTTTGGGTGGGATCAGAAGAATAATGAGAAAAAAAAAAAAATCCAATGGGAGCTGGAAGAAACTTTCAATTAGCAGGAATCGAGGAGGATTGGGATTTAAGGACTGCAATACTCAAAATAAAGCTCTCCTAGCCAAGTTGCGATGGAAGATTATCACAGAATCAATTACGGACGAAAATCCTCAAGAACTTATACTTCAAAAATTCATTTTTGTTAAGGGAAAAATTGGGCCGGTAGCCATCATGGGCATGACGTAGAATCATATATGGAAGAGAAACCTTAGTCAAAAGTCATTGATGGTTTATTAGTGATGGTTCAAAAATCAGTGAGTGGGAAGATGCATGAGTGCCTGGATTGCCAAGGAAAAAAATCGTCTGTTTTTCTTCATCCATGTTTTTCTTGTTTTGCTACCTTCAGAAGGTGACATGTGGCATTACTTTAAGTGAACGGCCAAGATTGAATTAAAAACCAAACTGAATGTAATAACCCTCATCCAACTGAATTAATCTTGACCGTTGATGACACGTGTCATCTTCTGCAACTAGCAAAACACAAGAAAAACAGGGAAGGGAAAAACAGACGATTTTTATCCGATTGCCAAACCACAGAGTAGCTACTTCCAAACTAGAGAACTCAAACATCAAAATAGTCTCTGTTCTCATTCACCATCATTCCAGAATATAGAATGAAGACTACATTACGAGGACCTTTAAGCCCCTTGAAGCCCAAGATATCTTGAAAATACTGTTGGGGATCCTTTACCATAGTAAACATAAGAATAACCCTATAGTATTTAGAATACAAGAATCATAAAAGATATTTAACCATGGGTATAGTCCCTAAACCAAGATCAATAAAGTACTCCATTCATAGATCTTAAAATACATAACCATATAGATTTACCATATCTATAATAATCAATGGGACATCTATGACATGAACCATAAATTGGAATATAAAAGTACCTGTGTAAGTTTAGAAGTCCCATGTGCATAGGTCATGAACCTTTGTCCCATGTGGTTAAATACTACTCCCATGAAGATGACAATGACGAACTACGCAAGTAGAGTCCTTCTACTGAGATCTTCTGCAACCTCTTACTCTATGGTTTTCTCTCTTTCTGTGCACTTGCTCTTATGAGAAAGCCGTGCTCTCAAAACCAATAAGGCATTAAAGTAATGGCTGTAGGGACCGTCAGTATTCTATTTATAATAGAATCCCTAAAACCCTATTCCACTCTCACAATGGAAAGAGCTAGGAGTTTCCTAATCAGAGTGGGTCTATAATTGCTTTGGCCCAATGGACCAATCGGTGTCAGTTAAGTCCACATAAAAATCTTAACAATCTCCCACTTAGGCTACACTGATACTGATGTCTTTCCATTGACACCTGGCCAAATAATCCCAAGACTGAACACCACTCAAACAAACTTTGATCCAATCAATAATCTCTACTATTGAACAATAGTAGAAAATACACCTCAATATATGACATATAACTATCTATTGTTACAAACAATAGAAAACTATCAATCCAAATCGCCTGGAAACATATATATAAGGAATTGATATCATACCTGTGATCACATGAAATATGCATTTCTTTATAGGTCATTTCTTGATCTAAAAATCAGCCTACCTTGAAAACCTCACAGGTAGAAAACTTTGATATTAATCAACACTTGACAAACTGCCATTTTCTTAAATTAATATCTTACTTTGGCATACCGCCTATAGCTAACTACCACTTCTATGGATTTAGGTTAAATACCACCATAAATCACAAACTTTGGCAAACCGCCTGTGGTTAATCACCACTACCATAGATTTATGTTAAATACCATCATAAATCACAACCTTTGACAAATCATCTGTGGCAAACCACCACTTCTTTGGAGTTAAGTTAAATACAGTCATACATCACAAATTCTGACAAAATATCATCAATTACCTTGACTTATCGTCGATTACTTTGGCTAAGCACTGCCAATAAACCTTAGTAGGCACAGCTTTAAACTTTGACTTTTACCATCTTTAAACTTTGGTTGTCGCTACCATGATATATTTGGTTAACTGAAATTATAAAATTTTCACTAACCAAGAATATCAAAAACCTCAATGACACTAATGTCAGAAAACATGGCTCTTGAGTACTTTGTCGATAAACTTGGGTGATACACCTTTGGGCAAATGTCACATTTACCTTGAAAAATCCACAATTGAACTGAATGTACCACTTTGGTGGGTTTCACTCATTCCTATCATTTTTTTCACATTTGAGATGAATATATGTACAGAAGTGTATATTTTAATGTGTTTTTTAATCAACTAAGGACAATACAAACAAATGAAGCATAAATGTACATAAATAATTTAGACAACAAGATTTAAGAAAAAATCATTTCAAAATTATTCTAAAATCATTATAAACTTAATAGGGTAACAAAATTGTTCCTATATCCCTTCAGTTGTGCTTTGATCAGTAACAACACCTGTTTGGGTTCCTTGAGAGCTAAAACCAGATCAAGTAACCCTAAAAATCTCAGGTATGAATCATACATACCAAATAACCAAGCTAAAAAATTTAATATGTACATCTAGCAGATAAACTACACAATAAATGTACATCTAGTAGATAAAACACACAAGAGTCATAACCATAACTACATTCCTATCCTTTGGGCTAAGAATGTACTGGTCTTCTCGTAAATCTAAATTTACTGTGAAAATACAATTACTTTTATCACATATGGGCTTAGAAACCTTTAAGTTATAGTCATTTCCATACATATATTTTCTTTAACTTGGGTGACATCATCTTTGGACAAATGTCACCAACTTTGCTGCGCTTGGAAAAACTATGAAAGAATAGAATGTGCCATTTTGGTGGATTCCATCCAATCCTTTCATAACTTATTAGAAATATACTGTGCAGCATAAAATGTGCGAAAGCTCACACCCAGTTTAATTCTAACATATTTATCCATCATAGGGTGTTTTAAACAAAACATACAAGTACAAAATGACATAAATATAAATTTACTATATATTTCAGTCATAAATAATTTTTTAATATCATGATAATAATTTACAAAACTTAAAATAGTTCTTTTACATAAAAAATAATATATTATGCTAAATTTATTCTTCCACTAGCAACCTAGTATACTGACATTCCACTAGTAACATTCTCCCACTGGCAACCTAGTATACCGAATTAATCCTCTCACTGGTCAAGCCACATAAAATAACTTAAGATCCATAATTCTATCCTCTCACTTGGTTCGATCAGCCATAAATTAATCCATTTATTGGAGAACACAATTCGTTAAATGTGATATACATATAAATTTGTTCATATAAGCCCAAAAACAAAAGAAAACCAAACATTTATCAATTAATGTTCATAAATAGGTTTTCAAAGAACAATGATAGTGTTTGAGAACTTGGTATTGGATTGATCAAAATCGATACTAATCCAACCCAACCAATCCGAATTGATATAATCGAAATACAAAAATAACACATTAAATAAACCTACAACCTATGGTCATAGTTATGAAACCCTCAACCACCCTATTGCTATTGATCAACTGTCCAATATCTTTTAGGGGAAAATCTTTACTTTAAAAGTATAATACCAAACTATTGATTTGGTTTTCCTGGTATAGAAAACTAGGTCTTTGAGGCATATATAGACCTTTATATTCTCAAACCACTTTTAAAAACATTCAGTTTAATGGTCCAACTCAAGGAAGAATAATCCATTCAATATTTAAGTAATGCATATAACGTCAATTAAAACTAATATTACATCACTAACCATTAAACATAACCAGAGTGTCAACCGAACTACATTCTCAACCTTTAGGTCTGGAATGCACTAGTCCACTCAAAAACTACAATGACTGTGGGAACTCTTCAACATCAAAAATTACCGTCACTTTTGAATGAATAGTAACTTCTAGGTTAAGGTCTGCCTAGAGTACACTTGCATTTATGCTTATCTTTGATAATGTAGCCTTTGGACAAGCATTATCTAATTCCTGCCAATAATTTTCTATGTCTTTGACAATAAGACAAAACTTTTGAGTTGTAAATCTATTGCAGTAATCTTAGATTTTACCACTTTGGTGGATTCCATCCATACCATTGTAATAGCTTACAATTACATTTGACAGCTTAAATTTGTGGGTTATTTAAACATAAACTAAATATCAATTTATATGTAAAAGAGCAAGCATATAACTATTAACAAAATAAACATTACAATGCTCAATTATCAATTACTTCAAGAGTGTCAATCGGAACTATATTCCTGACCTTTGGGTCTGAAACATACTGGTCTACTAAAGTTTCTGCTATTACTGCGAGACTTCTTCTAACTTTTGAAAAGTACCACCATCTTTGGATAGACAGCATCTTCTAGGTTGAGAAATCCCTATTCTGTTTTTTACTTGCTTTAACTTTAATTGTTCTTTGATAATGTCACCTTTGGGTGAACATTAGCAACTTTGCTACCAACTATTATTCTCTGTCTTTTCAAACAAAGAAGACCTTTGATTTGTATTTTATTACAATAAAGTTGAACTTTATCACTTTTGTAGATTCCATCCAATCTTACTGCAATAGTCTACAATTTCATTCCGGCAGTTAAAAGTTAGATTGATGAAGCATGAATAAAAAAAAATATCCATAAATAAAACCATGAACTACATTACCAAGAATAAACAAGTTCATATTTTGATATGCAAGTAATGTATGAGTTGATTTTCTTTTATTTCTTCCAATTAATAGGAAAATTATAAAGAATCATTAAACACCCATGCTTGTAACTTATACAAAACAGACTATAAAAGTTGATCAAAACTAGACTCATAATATATCAAAACAAAAAGCCCAAAAAACTGGACTCAACGCAAAAAATCAGGGTGAAAAATTCTTCACCGTTATCCCGTACAAGCCATTTGAAGTTACAGATTTTTTTTTATTTAAAAAAAAAGGATCAAAATCAATCCAAACCAACCGGTTTGGCTTAACGGTCTAATCCGGTTCGGGCATATTAGTTCTGGGTCAAAATTTGAGTCAAACCTATTGTCTTCGGGTTGGGTATCTGGGTAAAAAATCGGGTCAAATGGTCAACGACTAGGTCAACCTTTGACCGAATCAAACAGGGTTGGTCATGAGTTGACCCACTGCACCTCCGGGTCAACTCGGTAGGGTTTTCGAGTTGACCCGGTGATGACTCACCACCTTTTTTTTTTAATAAAAAAAACTTCTTTTTTCTCTCTCCTCTGGTAGTTGATTTTTGGTGGTGCATGTCGGCCCGTCTGGAGGTTTTCGGTGACTTGCGGTATACCGTCACGATCGTCTTCTCGTTCTCTACAATTTTTATGAAGAAATTTTTTTTGATCCGGAACCTTTAAGTAATGGTAAAATTATGATTTTTATGATTTGGGACACAAATTTTATACAAAATCAATTTTCCTTTGATTTTTCTTGATTCTAACACTATAAGGCTTTACTCTGATACCAATTGTTGTGGATCCTTTACCATATTAAACATATGAATAACCCTATAGTATTTAGAATACAAGAATCATAAAAGATATTTAACCATGGGTATAGTCCCTAAACCAAGATCAATAAAGTACTCCATTCATAGATCTTAAAATACATAACCATATAGATTTACCATATCTATAATAATCAATGGGACATCTATGACATAAACCATAAATGGGAATAGAAAAGTACCTGTGTAAGTTTAGAAGCCCCATGTGCATAGATCGTGAACCTCTGTCCCATGTGGTTAAACATTACTTCCATGAAGATGACAATGACGAACTAATGGTTCTACTGAGATCTTCTGCAGCCTCTTACTCTAGGGTTTTCTCTCTTTCTGTGCACTTGCTCTTGTGAGAAAGCTGTGCTCTCGAAACCAATAAAGTATTAAAGTAATGGTTGTAGGGACCGTCAGTATTCTATTTATAATAGAATCCCTAAAACCCTATTCCACTCTCACAATGGAAAGAGCTAGGAATTTCCTAATCAGAGTGGGTCTATAATTGCTTGGACCCAATGGATCAATAGGTGTCAGTTAAGCCCAAATAAAATCCTAACAAATCCTCTCAGTCTCTTTAAAGGTTTAAAATAAAAATTAAAAAATGAAAAATAAAAAATAAATCACAAAATCCTTAGATGGAATCCTAGCAAAAATGGTTGTTTCTAATGAAAAGTACTTATTGATTGAAAAAAAAATATATTATGATTACATGAACTCAAGCAGCACATCAGTAGCAAAAACACTAAAGCCAAAGAACTTTTGGAATAGAATTTGGCAAATCAAGGCCCCACCGAAACTTAACAATTTTATTGGGGATATTGCAAGGAAGCTGTTATGGTGGGTGAAAACCTTCTTAAGGAGAGAGTTCCAGTTGATACAGAATGCTCTCATTGCAACTATGACAAGGAGTCTACACTTCATACGTGCTATTCTCTTATGCCCTTTGGCAAGAGTTGTATGGTATATTTCTCCTTTGGGTCTCAAATTGAATAACCCTCCTTCCCAGTTATTTGAAGATTGGTTGCATGGATGCATGATTTGAGCAATCCAAAGGAATGGAAGAACAAAAAGACACCTTAGATTCATAGTTTGTTTTCATTGCTTGGGAGATTTGGAAAAGCCAAATTAATAGAAACTATAAATGTAAGGCAACAAATCATTTTTTTTTTATATTGGACAGCTTCCCAAGCAAAAAACTGAGTTTGATAAGCCATGTGAGTCCTTAATTTGGGAATTTCGCTCCTCAAAGTAACCATAACACATCTTTCAAAATTCCTCACATATGGTCAATACCTCCTAATGGCACACTCAATATCAACTGTGATGGAGCTCTTGTTAGTAAGAAAAGCTAGGCTTCCATTGATGTTGTTATGAAAAAAACTACAAAGGAGAGGTTTTAGTAGTAAGTTGTGCCCTTGAAACTCCAACATCAGTTGCTGTTCTTGAAGCCAAAGCTATAAGAGATGGATTAATTCTTTCTTTAATGGTTGGTGCAAATGACGTTCAAGTTGAAAGTGATTCACAATCATCTCTACTCTGAAGCATCACAACTTTGATCTTCCGAAGACATATCCCATATCTGTAATAGTTTTCTCTCAACCTCTTTTTTTCAAGTTAATCTCTCTGCAAACCTTGTTGCACATGCTACAATCAGATTTGGGTTGTCATGTAACTCTGATAAGTGTTGGTTCTTTGCTCCCAATTGGCTACATGGAGCATTGAACCTTTTCCCCCTTGCATCTGTAATTTTTCTTTCTATCAAAAAAATGAAATAAAATAAAATAAAAATTAAAAATTAAGAATTAAAAAATTTATCTTACAAGAGAAGTTATTTTATTAGAGATCGAGAGAAGAAGTTTCCTATATGACTGTGTGGTGTATGATGTAGGATAGGGATAAATATAAGAGATCTTTGGAGAGTAACGGGAGAAATAAGTATTAATGCTATGTCATAGGATAAATATCTTTAATGCATGTGATAAGGAAAGCAGAAAAAATCTTAGCCATTTTCTGCTCGTTGAGTAAGGAGGCGATGGATTTCTCAATAGAGTCACAATCCAACAAAGCTCTTTCTTGTTAATAGTTTCTTGAATGCATTTTTTTGTCAATTTCTACCTTACCAGCATAGGTAAGAGAGGTTCCAGCATGTACATACCAGCATGAACCCATGTTTTCTCTGTGATGTTCTTGAACTTGATCATTCTTTTAGTTTTTAATACATGATTTCTTTATTGACAAAAAAAAAAAAAATTTTTTTGATCACTTTGTTTAGGTAATTTTTTTCCTTTTAAAATTTTGGCCTAGTTTTTTCATCACATGTGAGATTTGGTTTTTTTCTTTTTTTATCCCATGGTGACATTTGGGTTGAGTCTCTATTTCGCAAGTAGATGGGAACAACGCGGCCCATGCATACCCCAAATTAAATGCCAAGAAAATTGCCATGTTGCAATTATAAGAAAAATCATGTTGTAGTTATAAGAAAACACATACACACGTATACACACTCACACAATGCGTATAATAGGGTTCGATCCCACGATCTCCTCTCCTGGGTGTCGACTCCACAAGCCGAAGCTACCACCACTAGGCTATCCCAGTGTTCAAAAAGATGAATTCCAAGGATTATATAGATAAGAAAAAATGATATACACTGTCTTTACCCAAAAATAAAATAAAATAAAATAAAATAATACTCATTATCGGTAGTATATGTTCTTTCGTACTCTTTAATTTGACCTTCTTTTCCTCTCTTGCCATGTCGCCTCTGTAAATGAATTGTGAAACACTCCCTATCATGCACTCATTGACTTGGCATAAAAGATCCCTCCACTTTATAGAGAGTGCATAGTTTTTACGAAATATTCATGTAAGCCAAGTTTCTATGACATATTCATGCATGCAAGCATTAAAAGAAATCAAGCTATATGATAAGATAAGGTAGATGAAGTACTTATAGACTCAAAGAAAATATATAATAAATGGGAGGCAAAACATGAACTTTGGATTACTTTTTTTGGTTAGAAAGGGTTACCCTGTTGACCAAACCTGGGAAGGATAAAAAATGATTGGGGTTAGTATGAGATATTTTAGCCAAATAATATTGGGCGAGTGGTAGCAGGACATACGTATTGCAATCTTATTTTCACTTTCTTTTAATATTAACCGTCCATTTAAGTTTAGATTAATCTAAACCATCTATTAGTTTTTTATATTGTAACTGATTCCTAGTTTTTAGGATAGAAAGATGACGGACGTAGTTACTTAACTTGTCTAATTTTTTTTTATATAAATAAATAAATAAATAAAAATCCAATATAAGCGGACTCCTCCTTCGATTTTGTTAGAAAATCTCAATTCTCTCTCTCTCTCTCTCTCTCTCTCTCTCTCCTTGCTTTTTCTTCAACGTTGTTCCTTCTTTCTACAATCGCCATCATCATCATCTCTCTCTCTCTCTCAAAATAAGATGAGATAAGAAAAAAATCAACATAACTATTTTCAGGCACTGAGCATATGAGAGACTTGGCCACACATATCCAAATACCATATTTACATATTAATCATCAGAGAAGGGATTTGGACAGTAAAGTTTGCATGTATGGCAAAAGACAAATTTAAATTTATAAAGTAAACAAAGCTATTGAATATCTAGAATTTTATTATTACTTATTGGGTATATATTATTAACCTATGAGAATTTACCATGGATGCAAATCTTCACTGAAATTGGTAAACAAAACTTCAACTAGACTGGAGAGCGGTGAAAAAGGAAGAAGAAAGAAGGAACAACCTTGAAGAAGAAGCACGGAGAGGGAGAGAGAGAGAAAGAGAGGATCGAGATTTCTAAGCGAAATGAAAGGAGGAGTCCGCTTATATTAGGATTTTTATTATTTATTTATTTAAATATTAATAATATTAAACAGATTTGTAACTGTTTACAACTCTGTTGGCAGGATTAACATATTTAACACATGTCAATTATATCACTTATGTGAACATTCACTGAGCTCCGAACATTTCGCATTCCTATTTTTCTGCACGTACCGCGACCATTTTACCAATAATATTATCCAAAACATCTTACCGTTAGTTCTTAATCGGTTTGCTGTTTGGGCAGTTTGGGTGAATGACTTGTTTAATCAATTTCTAAATGATTAATCAATGTGGCTTCCGTTAACAGTTAACCCAAACCCAACGGTCACAATTGGTTCGGTTTGGTTTGAGATCAAAGCCAATATGACCGTTACAGCCTCTGACGAGGGTATTTTATATTATAACGGTCCAAAATCCCAATCATTGTGTCATTTTGGGCGGTTGGGATGAGTAAACCTCATTTTGGGCCGTTGGGGTGAGTAAACCTCGTTTAATATAAATTTATTATTGCCCTTGTACTAAGTCAATGGCTTGAGGTGTAGAGTCTTGAGTCTTGACCATGATTAAATATATCAATAATATAATCAATATGTTTTTTTTTTTTTTTTTTGAAAAATAATATAATCAATATGTGGTCACAGCCAGATGGAATAGAGACAAACAAAAGCAGATTTTTTTTTTTAATGAAATAACAAAACTCTAATTTGTTCTAATAATGGAAAATTTACCAAACACACATTATTCAAACTATAGTTAGTTCTAATCAACCAATCGTGACGAACACTAGGGATAGCCTAGTGGTGGTAGCTTCGACTTGTGGAGTCGGCATTCAGAGAAGGAGGTTGTGGGATCAAACCTTATCATACGCATTGTGTGAATGTGTGTGTGTATTCTTATTTATTCTGTACTCATCCGTGGATTGTCAACCTATCGTGATGAATTAATTATTTGTTTCTATTGTTGGATTTAAATGATTTTCTCCCCTCCCCCTTTCCCCTTTCTTTCTTCAAATGCCAATTTTTTTATATATATAATAATAAAGGAGAGATTCCCTAAAAAAACTGCATAGCCTCTGCATCATGTTGTAATTCTGTTGCATTCATATATTTTCAAGAAAAAAAAAGTTATTTATGCTTCTCTATTGGAAATTTAAAAAAAAAAAAAAAAAAAATCTTCATTGGGTGAGAAACGGTTTGGCCAACTGAAGAAACCATAACCTACAAAGAAGAAAACTATGTACTGCCATCAAGTTGAAGATATTTTTGATGCCTTTTTCCGTTAGTCCACTACGGTTCTTCGCATTCTATCGTTGTCATGGGTCATTCTTAATGGTCTCAAATCTCTCATTTTCATTCACCCACAAAAAATATATCTCATTTTCAATGCGATATGAAGCAGAACATATTGGACACTTGGAGAGAATCATAGAATACTTCATAAAGACATAAACTATACAAGAAGATTTTTTTTTATGTTAATAACTTCGGTCACAACATGATTCTCTCTCTCTCTCTCTCTATATATATATATAATATATATATATATATATATATATATACTCCATGAAGTATTCTCTTATACTCTTCTGTTGTTCTATATATTTTACTTCATATTGCATTGAGAATGAAAGACTTGAATTTGACTAATCCTATGATAAAGGGTCGAGAAACCCAACACCACTATTACTGAACAACTTGGAGTCAGACCTTATTTTTGCATTATTATATATATATAAATAATGAAAAATGAGACTCAATTATCGAACTACTCCTATTAAAAATAGGATGGACTACAAATTCAAGCCATAGCACATGGTTTCATAAAATCCGCATGATTTTCCTCATCAAAATCAAACAGGTTTTATGTCAAGAAGATTTTGCTTAACATGTTCTATTCAATGCAGATAGGAGAAGAATCTGACTCAATATTGTTGAGAGAGAGAGAGAGGAAACATAACTAAGCTAAGATAATACAGATCAATCATTTAATCTTGCAAAAAAAAAAAAAATGGTAATTCCCTACTTTTTTGTCACCGTCCATAAATTCAATACAATATTAATCCTAAATCTTATAAATAACAAGAGACTTACAAATGAAAGTTACTTTCGCATCCATTCTCCATCACATTGTTGGAACAGCAAACTATTGAAAAACATCAATATGGATTTATGTCTATTATATATGGGCAAGGGTTGGGTATGTTAGTGAGTTACCAAGGAATAAGGAATGCTAGCGTTTATTGACCGTCAGATTTCATCAATTTAATTTTAATCGTTAGATTCATATTTATTATTTTAATCTTCTATATAGTAAAAGAGAGAGAGAAATACTCAATATATACTGTACGATTTCCTCTCTCCTCCATCATGAACCCGTGCCACCCCACCGCTCCATACCCTCTCTCTCTCTCTCCCCTCCACCGTGAACCCATGCCACCCCACTGCTCCATATCCTACCTCTCTCTCACCACACCCTTGTGCATCGTCGCCCAGCAATCGATCTCCTTGGGCTTTCCTAAAACGGAAATTACCATTTGGCAATGCAATCTGAGAAGGACCGAAGTCTGTAGCGTCGAACACGATGGCCTTGTTCGTCGGAGGTACCAGGATGAGGTTCATTGTTGATACACGTGAGCTTTGGGACACCACCTCCCAACTCCCCGTGTATCTGCAGCCGATATTCTCTATCGGTTTACAGGTGTTGCCACCCCTATTACCTCCTTGCCCTCCTGCTTTGAAACCAGGAAAACCACTACCACCACCATTACCGAAACCAGGAAAACCACCGCCAGCGCCATTACCACCACCAAACCCTCCAAAGAATGGCATATCCTACAAGAATGCCTTTGCTACGAGGAAGAAGAGAGGGAGAAGATAGAGGGATCTGATGAGGAGTGAGACCGCCATCAAAACCCTGAATTTTGCAAACCTTGAGAGAATGGGTGTTTTTTCTCTTTTATAAATTTATCTATGCTATAATTGGCCCACTTTTCTGAGAACGCTTTCATAGCCATTAAATTTGAAGCATTGTTGATTCAATAGTGTTGCAAGGATTACAGAAGCTTAAATTTAAGGAGATTGATTGAGACTGAGATTGAACTCAGCTCAAGTACAAGATTATGAACTATCTGAGATTATTAATCTGAGTCAATGGAGGTTTGTTCCGGCTACTTTGAGGACTAAGTGAACAAGTTAGATTAGCGACATGGTAGGCTTGTTTGTTGTCTTCTATTGTGCTTTTGTTCAGCTATGATTATCCAAGCTATAGTCTACTGAAATGGACAAATAATTGTCTAAAGCATGGCCATCCCTCTCTTCCATGCTCCACTATTCCACTATTTCACACCTCCAAAGAGCAAATCCGACATCGTTGCACCAGCCCCACCTCCGTCCCCATCGGAAATATCTATTTTGATTTCCCTGCAAGAAAGCCCCAAATCTGCTCTCCGTCGGCTGTGGAGAAGAAGACGACGACGACGATGACGGTAATAAAAACAAACTTTATTATGTACAAGTAGATAGGTAAATGTCAGGTATTTGGTATATACAATATATTTGTCACATTTAAGTTGGATATACGAATGTATTAATTCATCAGTGGCTTAGATTTAAACTATCTGATCTAACGGTCAAAAAATTCTAGCATACATTATTCTTAGGTAATCCGCTAGTGTACCCATCCTTTTATATATATATATATAAAGGTCTTTATTAGACCAAGTAAATCTCCCTGGAGTTGTATTGCATTCTATGTCAATAATAATGCTGAAATTAAAAGAGGTGCACCCAGATTGGTTATAAATTACAAACCCTTAAATAAGGTCCTTAAATGGATCCGGTATCCTATCCCTAATAAGAGGGATCTTCTCAATAGATTATACGCCTCTCGTGTATTTTCTAAGTTTGATATGAAGTCTGGATACTGACAAATTCAGATAGCAGAGAATGATAGGTATAAGACAGCTTTCGTTGTCCCATTCGGCCAGTACGAATGGAATGTTATGCCTTTCGGTCTTAAGAATACTCCCTCTGAATTTCAAAATATAATGAATCAAATCTTTAATCAATATTCACAGTTTATAATTGTGTATATTGATGATGTTCTTATTTATTCTCAGGACATTTCTCAATATTGGAAACATTTAAATCTGTTCTTCTCTATTATTCGTCATGCAGGACTTGTTGTTTCTGCAAAGAAAATAAAATTGTTTCAAACTAATGTTCGCTGCTTTGGACATTATATCTCTTTCGGATCTATCATTCCCATAGAACGAGCTATTCAGTTTGCTGACAAATTTCCTGATGAAATAACAGACAAGACTCAACTTTAAAGGTTTCTTGGTAGCCTTAATTATATTGCTGAGTTCTATAAAGACTTAACAAAGGATGCCAAACATTTATTTTATTGGCTTAAAAATCAGCCTGAACCATGGACATCTGTACAGACTAACTCTGTCCAAAAAATAAAGCTTAAAGCTAAAACACTCCCGTGCTTAAGCTTAGTATGACTGATTGTTTTAAGATTGTTGAGACCGATGCCTCCAAATTCGGCTACGGTGGTATTTTGAAGCAAAAGTGTCCTAATCTTCTCACTGAGGTATTAGTACGTTTTACTTCAGGTACTTGGAATCCCACTCAACAAAAATATTCAACAATAAAAAAGGAGATTCTTTCACTCGTCTTATGTATAACTAAATTTGAAAGTGATCTTCTTAACCAACATTTTTTAGTAAGAGTCGACTGTAAGGCAGCCAAGGATGTTCTTGAAAAGGATGTCAAAAATCTTGCCTCAAAACATATCTTTGCTAGATGGCAGTCACTCCTCTCTATTTTTGATTTTGATATTGAATTTATTAAAGGCAGTACTAACAGTTTACCTGATTTTTTAACTCGAGAATTCTTGCAAGGCTCCTAAACAGAAGGCTGTAGTCCCTATCGACCAGAATAAAGACGTTGCCTCACCTTCCTCTAGGCAACTACAAAAACACCCTTCTCCTATATCTTCTCAATCTCCTTCACCTGCCTCAATCCTAAGGCCAGCCAATAACTCCCCTTTCATAGCAACAAATTTTGTCCCAGTTATTCCCGTTGAAACCATCCATCTTCGTCACACCCCTTCTGAAATTGCCACCATCTACCTCCGTGAACACCTTCCTCCGTCCACTGGTGATAAAACTCGTTTTTTCTATGAAAGAATTCTTGAAGAAACTCAAAGTGCTTAAATTCAGCACAACTATAGATCTGCACATGTTCGGGCTTATTCGAAGCTCAATATTATTAACATCATTCGAGATCGCGAATGGGGATCTTCTCCATCGTTCAAACGCGACTTTCATGATGTCACCGGCCTTAAACTTAGGTCATATGATTATGCTGATTATGTTAAAGCTTGGGACATGATATTCTTATATCAGAACGATCATGAGACCCATTCTTGGTTTGTGAAGTTTCGACTTCAACATACCTTATTAGGTGTGTTAAACTGGTTTCTTCAATGGTTTTTCACTTGGGAACCACCAACAAAATTTCTTCCTCCAGCTCTTCAGCAGTCTGTTACCAAATTTCAAGAATTTCATCAGACTTTGGACTCTCAGGCTCTCTTCGTTCACTTTTTTATTCTCTACGAAGTACCCTGGATCCTTCAATGGCGGTATCAAATGACTACTGATGAATTTGAAGAATGGAATTATGTTCCTCATTTGGAGCGACATCTTTCCGTTAAATGGTGGGATAAATTTGATATTTCACCATTAATGGTTCCCGCTTTGTTCCCAAACGTGGTATTGGTGTCGATCTGCCTCTGGCCCCTTCTGCTTCATCAATGGTTCAAACGCCCTTTTTCAATATTTTTCAAGCTGCTCAGTGTCGCCTCCCCTTTTTATCTGATGAACATATTCAAGAACGCATTCTTACTACTATTAGCTTTAATCCGCAATCCGCCACCTCTGCAGCATCTACGTCCTCTTCCTCCACTCTTCCTCCGTCCGTTGCTAACAGTCCATGCATTCAACGGCCTGACTTACCCTGTGCCCAACGGCCTGATTCCTCGTCGCCCTAACATTGCAAAAAAAAAAAAACCCCCCGAGGGATATCAAGAGGTCTCACTGCACCATGACCCAGTACCGTGATAATCAGACATGTTATTCTGATTCTTGCCAGGTGTCAAGCATCCACACCTAGTGCCATTCCAGTCAGACTGACGTCTTGGCATGCGTCACGCAGCACTATAAGCGCATTATAGTGAGTGCCACGGGTGGACACTTTAATAATTCACCTTACTAAAGACTTTTCTGGAAAACAGTGGGTCCCCCCACGTGGAATGCCAGAAGATATTTTCGTGGCTTAATATCAGTCACACACCTGGACTACGTATAATATATCTTTTGGCTGAAGCTTATCATCTTCTGACAATTACCCCACACCTTATTAGGTGTATCTACTTTTGAAAGCAATACTTTATCTTGAGGCTATTCAAATTTCACTATCGGTTGTTTAGATGCCTATTCGACGCCATCTCCATCAAGGCCCATCAGCATCTCTCAACCAAATTTTATTGAAGTTTAGTGTCCGCCATTTATAAAAGGAGAAGTTCCTCATCTTTGGAAGACACCGCGAAAATTATAATAAGCAGCAATATAGAGTTTTAATAGTGTCTGTAAATTCTGAGTGTTCTGTAAACATTTTGTGAGTAATTGTGAGCAGTGAGTGCAAGTGTTATGTAACTCAAGATTGTTTTCTTCCATCTTCTTCTGTAAGATCAAGGTCTCTTATGTACGTTTACTTTACTTCTTTTGTTTTTAACTTTAATGGATTATGCTTGCAATTAGAAATTAAAAGAAGATATTGTTTGGATAGATAGTCTTATTGATCTTTCTTATGCATATATAGAATTTTATATTCATTTATTTGCTGAAAATTCAGACCACTTCTCTAATCTTCATCGGTTAGAAACCCTTGAATTAGCAAGACTCTGTGCTAAGAAGAGACAACTGCTTAGTCTAATAGCTTCCCTCGCATAATCTCCGATCTAATGGCCAAAGTCAACATTTTCAAAATGGTTTGATGTAGACAGAAAGGGGATGAGCGAAGAATTATTCTTTAAAGTTTACATATGGGAATGCCACAAGAATCTCAAAATATTCAGGGCCTCAACAGCTAGAAAAAAATGCTCCACAAAAACATTTTATAGCTCACAAACTATTGCAGTGGCTTTACCGAAATTTTTTATTTTTTGTAGTGGTTAACGTTTCTGGTTTGACCTAATGCATATCTTAGATGATATTCGATTTGGGTGGACTGGACTTTCATAGCGCAGGTAATCATCAAGGTTTATTAAAGGTAATTAAGTTGCATTTAACTATATAAATAATGCAAAAGGGCTAGGTATGCAAGCTGATTACCTAGGAATAAGGTACATTAGTATCAACTGGCCGTCAGATGAAAGATAAAAGATCTCATCTGATTGTAATTATTGTCTTACAAAACCTGCCCAATATTGCCGCTCCACGGTTCCTTCCCTTTCTTCTTCAATCTACCTTTTCCCTTCCTCTCGGTCATTGGCTTTGCCTCCCTTCCAAAAAATTCGCCGATCCCCCACTACCCCTCTCTCTCTTTGGCCTGGTTGCCTCCTCTATCTCCAGTAGCTATTGAAGAGGGGGAGGAGTGTCAATCGGAGAAGAGCAGGTCAATTTTCTTGGAGCAGCGCTAGCCTGCGGGCGAAACCTCGACAGTAGCCTTTGCTGTCCCATTTTTGTCTCCTCCATCTCCGGTGATATCTGGTGCCAAAGCAAGCCACCATAGCCAGACTTCTCAACCCTAATCTCTCTCCGCCTCAACGCCCTTATGGCCCCCTTCATCCATCCTAGCAAATATAACGAGAAAATCTCTCTTTTAAATTTCAGATTTGATGGCGTTAAAACCTCACAGGTTCAATTCCTTCCATGTTTCAATGGGATGTTACAAAGCAACCTCTAAGAATCTAAAAACCACTCCTTAATCCTTATACCCTTTCTTCTTATCCATTTGTTCAATTAATTTAATTTAATTTAATTCTTCTTTCTATCTTTTAAGTCATTGTTCTTTGCGGTCACTGTAATAGTATGAACGAACCACATGATCTTTCTGAGGGGCCTTGTAATGTTGTGGAAGCTCGTAGGATCTTCGACACATACTGGAAATCTCCATCATTTGCTCTCTTCTTCGGGTTCCAATCGGATAAGCGAGCCCAATTCTCATCTTCCTGCTCTTACCGATTGATTTGTTCAACAAGATTATTAACATTATATGATTTCCATTTTCCATAGGAGAGTCTCACCGTCACCGGCTAGGTTTAGATTTTGACGAACTCCAACTCTGGATCTAAAACTTGAAAGACGAGAGTTTTTTTTTTTTTTTTTTTGGCTGAAGTGCCTCACAGGTCAGTTGCAAAGCCCAGCGGGAAGAGGGGAGAGAAAAGGTGTCGCAATTGAGGATTGAAGATTTGATATCTTCTCCTGATCCAACGATTTTATTTAAGATAATCAAATCCTACTGGTAAAATCCTGCTAGCACATAAGATTCTAGGATAACCCGCTAGCATACCTATCCCTCTCCCATAAATAATGATGAGATTGTTACATTTTAAGAGTCATTCAGTTGGTTTATTTGACTATGCATCTAATGAGTATTATAAGATTACGGTGATCATGGGATGCTAATACTATGGTCACATTGTATCAATTAGGAGTGTGGAGAATGATAGATCAATCAAAACATAAAAAAAAATGAAAGAAAAGATCAGAGAGATATTTTGTTGGAAATGATTAAGGGTGTGTTTGATTGGATAAATCTTTAGAAACATATATCTAATATGGATGTAATCCTATAGAATGTGATTTTTGGAATCATTATTCTTGACAAAATAACTGTTTGGTTTGTATTGATTTTGTATGGTGATTCATCCTGAAAAACTGTTTGGGAGATATTTTGACTCTTCTTTTCACTCTCTCGTATTCAATTTCAGAATAGAAGAGGAATAAATTTTCATTAGTAAAGTAGAAGAAATTTCAAAAGGCTTTATTTTGGTTGCATGGGAATGAAAGTGAAGGAAAGTGATGTATTCAAACCTATAAAAATAAAGGGCACTTAGCAAATTTAGAAATTAGACCTTCAACATACTGAACACTTTACATGATATTTTTCCTTTTGAGCTAAAGTTTGACTTAGGCTTCAGAGTCTGTTTCCTGTAGTTTCCTTCGAGCTAGTTTCTGATCTGTATTAGATAGGACCATGCATAATAGAATCGTGATTCAACAACACTGTTTCTCTCTTCCTATGTCCTTTCACTCCTCAAAGCAGCTCTTTATGACCATTGCAACTCCCCCTTCACCGGTGAATGGCGACTGTAACCATAACGATCGCTTGGTCTACCTATTTTGTTCTGATTTCATTATATTTCTCTATATTCAGCATTCACCCGTGTCACAAAATACAAAACCATATCAATTCGTTAACATCCCCCCCCACCCTTTTTTTTTTTTTTAAATCTTATCAAATTTAACGAGACTTTGAAAAGGGCGGAGTGTTAAAGAAATCAGCCGACAGGGATTTACTTGCAATATGAGAAATCCGACCTTATGGCCACCAAACAGTTTTACTTTTCTAATTTTAGGAGAGGTTAGATTTTCTACCCCGGACCTCCCACCCATCTAGTCCATAGTATACCATCCAAACGGGCCATGGACAAGAAATCATTGAAAAGTCAATATTTGAAAGATGGAAGTATTCCACTACAAAAGTAGTCCAATGTATAATTGAAATGGAAGAAAGGAATAGGAGCATACCGGGCAAGGTAACCTATTTATCCTTCATTTAAAAGGAGAAAGAAACGGAATATCCTAGAATCTAGACCAAATAGGAACTAGAAAGTGAAGGTTAAATGCATCCATCCATTCATTCATTTATTGGCTCATGATAATAAATACATCACGTGATTTCAGTGCATGCTAGGACTTTAGGACACATCACCAGCTTGAAAATTCAAACTCCTTTTTTTTACAAGACATACACTGTGTCAGATAGAGACCTATGAGGGGCCAGCAGAGGGGGTCACTGGTTGGGATGTGAATTTATGAAATATGGATTGAATTTGGATTTGATGTTATTTGATTCAATTATTTTTAGGGTAATTTACTGTGCCATCTCCTAGAGAATATTACTATTAGAAAGATATTCCTGAATAATATCAAATTATACTCAGATTTTTTATCGATTGGGGCCGTTAAATGAAGAGATGAAATGACTATTGTACCCTTTTGAATAAAAAACATGTCTTTTTTTTTTGTAGGATACTAAAAGACATATCCAATTGTGCAACTCACTCCACTCTCTCAATCCCAAAATCTCCTTCAGAGAACCAATAAAAATGGCGATCGCAAAGCTTAGAAGCGCTCGAGCTATCTTGGATAGAAGCATGGAGGCCTTCGAAATTTATTTTCCAACAGATTCTTCATCTCTGCTGTCGCTATCATCTCGATTTTTCTATTTGCTGCTCTCTTTCTCTTTTATTCTTCGTTGATAACCGATTCAATAGATGTCAAGTTGGTGAGTAAACATCTATTTTTTTTGGAAAGTTTCTTTTTTCTTATTATGTTTTGCGTAAAAAATTACGTGAATGTTCTTGTACATCCCTGATCTGTGGATTTAGAATCTATTAAATGAAGAGAGAGAAAATTGATTCTAAATCCACGGACCGAATCGTTCTCGTACATTCTCGTACGTGAACCTGATCCGCTTTAAAAAATTACTGAATCTGTTTTTTTTTTTTTTTTTTTTATGTATTATGGTGTGGTTTCTTCTCATTTTAATGGCATCCACTCTGTTAGGAGATCCGTGCTTGCCCTGAAGTCAGATCCCTTGAAACCGCGTGTGGATCAGATACGGAAGCAAGTTGAACAGATCTCTAGCCCTCGATGATGCTTCGTTTGCGCGAAAATTGAAGCTCCAGAACTTGAAGCTTGTTAGGGTTTTTCCTGATCTAACTCGTAATTATACAAATCTGTCATCTAGATCGTCTTACCAGTCTTTGTTCGTTTCCAATGATGTTTCGATTGATGAGTATACGCTTTGCCAGTTCGAGAAGGAGGTGAAGGAACGATCAAGGTTACACGGCAAGTGATTGTAGAATCGAAAGAGACTTTTGATAACCAGCTAAAGATTCAGAAGCTTAAAGACACTATTTTTACTGTGAACGAGCACCTCACCAAGGCTAAGAAACAGGGGGCTTTCTCGAGTTTGATTGCTGTGAAATCGATTTCCAAGAGCTTGTGATTTCTTCAAGCAGCAGCTCCCTCCCCAGTTGTTCGCGTGTGGATTTCATCACAGAGTGACAGAAGTTTCAAATTAAGATAAAGGATCAAACTTACAGACAATCAGTTGAGGTAATAAAAACAAAGAAAGTCGAGATTACTATCAATTTTGTAGGAACTCTTCGACTGAAGATGCACGATCCGCTAGGTTCTTGGAAGCAGTGCAACACCAAGTGTTGTGACGATGGTGGGAGCACTTGGAGGGTCACGTTTATGGAGGTGGAGGTGGAGGTGGAGGTGGAGGTGGAGAGTGAAATCTTCGGCAGAAGAGGAGGAGTGGTTCGGGGAGAGAAAGAAAACAAAAGAAAAAGAAGAGGGAGAGAGAGAGAGATTAGGGTGTATATTAGGTACTTCACCTTTTCTTGCAAGGGTATTTTGGTATTTAAAAAAATATATATTATCTGACATCAGCATATAAGGTATATTCTGTTATAATGACTGACGATAGGGGGTCTGAGTATAATTTGGTATTATGCAAGAGGTGTCTCTCTAATAGTGGCATTCTCTAGGGGGCGGCATTGTAAATTACCCTATTTTTTATTGGATTTGAATACCTTTAAACTTATAGGAAAGTAGATTAAATTCAGATTTTGGACTATACATGTATTCTCTGACTTATGTAATCTGAACTTTCCTCCCCCTAATAAATACAATTTGCTCTTCATTAATCATTCTAAGTTGTCTTAGCTCTTTTCCTCACTCTTTTGAATCTATTTAAACTTTAAGAACTCTCAAAGATTTGGATCTTGATACCCTTTGACCAGATTGGGGTAAATGGCCGATAATACTAGAAGGATTCCTCTTTGGCTAATAGGTATTGTAACTGGTATTCCTGTGATCGGTTTAATAGGTATTTTCTTTTATGGTTCATATTCTGGATTGGGTTCACCCCTTTAATAATGGAATGGAACAAGTTGTAGAAGTGAAAAAGTACTAAAAACTCAACAGGACTCTACCTCTCGAATCAGATACCATTAAATAGATACGAATGTAGATTCAAATTCAAATTTTGACTATTCATTTACATCCCTAATCACTAGGTCACACTTATTACTATATTATATCAAAAAATAGGTGAAGGGTAAGAGGTTCAACTGTTGACGTTTCTTGAATTTATGAAGCTCATCCCCAAATATTGAAGAAAAACTACAAACATAAAGGACACATTCCATTGGTTGTTTACTAGATATGTCCTCTTTCTAGCCTCGACCTAGGGTTCGAGCACTACTCTGGCATCATTCTAGTTATAGGAAGTCTTATTTATTCTTTATTTAAACCAGAACTTTTTTTAGCCTCCATTCCTAACCCAACTCATTCTTCCTCTACCCTAAGGTATATTGAGGTTGAACCGATTTGAACCCAGCTTCTTATCATGAGCTCTCTAGTGATGATATCAGTTTCAGGCCCCGCATCGGTAGGCCCAATTGAGTGTGATCAATTAAGTTTGAAATCGGTCCAATCCACTTAATTCATGTGCTAGGCTCAAGCCCAACCTAAGTATAAACACTAGTTTCCGATGCAAGGGGTGCAACGGGTGTCATTGCCTGACATGTTTAAAGCCTATTTAGAGTCGCTTTATTCAGCCTGATAAGTTTAAAGCTTGTTTATAGCATGAATAGAATTCATTTACTCAATCCAACACATTTAAAGCCCATTTAACCCGATTATTGGTAGCCCAATTAAAGACCGTTACTTCACCAATTGTATATAAATGGGACCATGCCTAGTCTATGAGCCCTGAATACTTAAACTAGGATATCAATTTCAGACTTGGCCCTATTAATAAACGTGTCATGCTCAAGCCAGACCCATTTATACAGTCGTTCTTGGTGCACGGTGTAAGCCTAACGGTCGACTGGCCAGGCATTCTATCTACAAGCTCGACTCAGCCCAACTGTTTATAAGGTATATATTGATTTTCTTTTAACGAGAGATAGAATAAGATATATATTGATATTTTTATCAACTATTGAATATAATTAAGTGTAATTTACCAATCGGATAAGCGAGCCCAGTTCTCATCTTCCTGCTCTTACCGATTGATTTGTTCAACAAGATTATTAACATTATACGATTTCCATTTTCCATAGGAGAGTCTCACCGTCACCGCTAGGTTTAGATTTCATTTAACTCCAACTCTGGATCTGAAACTTGAATGACAAGAGTTTTTTTTTGGCTGAAGTGCCTCACAGGTTAGTTGCAGAGCCGAGCAGGAAGAGGGGAGAGAAAAGGTGTAGCAATGGTGGATTGAAGATTTGATATCTTGTCCCGATCCAATGATTTTATTTAAGATAATCAAATCCTACGATTAAAATCCTGCTAGCACATAAGATTCTAGGATAACCCGTTAGCATACCTATCCCTCTCCCATAAATAATGATGAGATCGTTACATTTTAAAAGTCATTCAGTTGGTTTATTTGACTATGCATCTAATGAGTATTATAAGATCACGATGATCATGGGCTACTAATGCTATGGTCACGTTGTATCAATTAGGAGTGTGGAGAATGATAGAACAATCAAAACCTAAAAAAAAAAAATGAAAGAAAAGATCAGAGAAAGATTTTTGTTGGAACTGATGAAGGATGTGTTTGATTGGATAAATTTTTAGAAACATATATCTAATATGGATGCAATCCTTTAGAATGTGATTCCTTGGAATCATTATTCTTGACAAAATAACTGTTTGGTTTGTATTGATTTTGTATGGTGATTCATCCTGAAAAATTGTTTGAGAGATATTTTGACTCTTCTTTTCAGTCTCTCGTATTCAATTTCAGAATAGAAGAGGAATAAATTTTCATTAGTAAAGTAAAAGAAATTTCAAAAGGCTTTGTTTTGGTTGCAAGGAAATGAAAGTGAAGGAAAGTGATCACTTTACATGATATTAGAAATTAGCAAATTTAGAAATTAGACCTTCAACATACTGATCACTTTACATGATATTTTCCCTTTTGAGTTAAAGCTTGACTTAGGCATCAGAGTCTGTTTCCGGAGTTTCCTTCGGGTTAGTTTTTGATCTGTATTAGATAGGACCATACAGAACAGAATCGTGCTTCAACAACACCATTTCTCTCTTCCTCTCTCCTTTCACTCCTCAAAACAACTCTTTATGACCATTACAACTCCCCTCTCACCGGTGAATGGCAATCGCTTGGTCTACCTATTTTGTTCTGATTTCATTGTATTTCTCTATATTCAGCATTCGCCAATGTCACAAAAAACAAAACCATATCAATTTGTTAACCCATGTTTTTTTTTTTTTTCCATAATCTTATCAAATTTAACGACTCTTTGAAAAGGGTGGAGTGTTAAAGAAATCAGCCGACAGGGATTTACTTGTAATATGAGAAATCCGACCTTATGGCCACCAAGCAGCTTTACTTTTCTAATTTTAGGAGATGTTAGATTGTCTACCCCGGACCTCCCACCCACCTAGTTCGTAGTATACCATCCAAACGGGGAAAAAAAATTCTCTGTTTTTCTCATCCATGTTTTTCTTTGTTTTACTATCTGCAGAACACGATACGTGGACAACTTTAAGACCAACGCATCGGATGTAATAATCCTCATCCAACCTTGACCGTTGATCTTAAAATTGTCCACATATCATGTTCTGCAGATAGTAAAATAAGGAAAAACATGAATAAGAAAAATAGAGGATTTTCATCCTCCAAACGGGCCATGGACCAGAAATAATTGAAAAGTCAATGGAAATATTCTACTACAAAAGTGGTCCAATATAGAGTTGAAATAGAAGAAAGGTATAGGAGCATACCGGGTTAGGTAACCTATTTATCCTGCATTTAAAGGGAGAAAGAAACATGACATCCTAGAATCTAGACCAAATAGGAACTAGAAAGTGAAGGTTAAATCCATCCATTCATTCATTTATTGGCTCATGATAATAAATACATCACGTGATTTCAGTGCATGTTAGGACTTTAGGACACATCACCAGATTGAAAATTCAAACTCTTTTTTGCAACACTGTGTCAGATAGAGACCTATGAGGGGCCAGCATAGGGGTCGCTAGTAGGGATGTGAATGGATGGAATATGAATTGTATTTGGATTTGATGTTATTTGATTCTGTTATTTTTTTATTAGATTTGATGACCTTTAAACTTAGAGGAAAGCAGATTAAATTCGGATTTTGGATTATACATGTATTCTCTGACTTATGTAATCCAAATTTTTCTCTCACTAATGAATACAATTTGTTCTTCATTGATCATTCTAAGTTGTCTTGGTTCTTTTCCTCACTCTTTTGAATTTATTTAAACTTTAAGAACTCTCAAAGATTTGGATTTTGATACCCTTTGATCACATTGGGGTTAATGGCCGATACTATTAAAAAGATTCCTCTTTGGCTAATAGGTATTGTAACTGGTATTCCTGTGATCGGTTTAATAGGTATTTTCTTTTATGGTTCATATTATGGATTGGGTTCATCCCTCTAATAATCGAATGGAACAAGTTGTAGGAATGAAAAAATACTAAAAACTCAACAGGACTCTACCTCTCGAATCAGATATCATTAAATGGATACGAATGTAGATTCGAATTCAAATTTCGAATATCCATTTACATCCCTAATCACTGGGTCACGCTTATTACTATCTTATATATATATAAAAAAAAAAAGGTGAAGGGTAAAAGGTTCAAACTGTTGACGTTTCCTGAATTTATGAAGTTCATCCCCAAATATTGAAGAAAAACTACAAACTTAAATGACACATTCCATTGGTTGTTTGCTAGATATGCCCTCTTTCTAGGCTCGACCTAGGGTTCGAGCATTACTCTGGCATCATTCTAGTTATAGGAAGTCTTATTAATTCTTTATTTAAACCAAAACTTTTTTTAGCCTCCATTCATAATCCAACTCATTCTTCCTCTTCCCCGAGGTATATTGAGGTTGAACTGATTTGAACCCAACTTCTTATCATGAGCTCTAATGATGATATCAGTTTAAGGCCCCACATCAGTAGGCCCAATTGAGCTTGATCAGTTAAGTTTGAAATCGGTCCAATCCGTTTAATAAATATGCCAAGTTCAAGCCCAACCTAAGTATAAACACTAGTTTCCGGTGCAAGTGGTGCAATGGGTGTCATTGCCTGACATGTTTAAAGCCTATTTAGAGTCTCTTTATTCATCCTGATAAGTTTAAAGCTTGTTAATAGCATGATTGGAATTCATTTACTCAATCCAACACATTTAAAGCCCATTTAACCCAATTATTGGTAGCCCAATTAAAGACCGTTGCTTCACCAATTGTATATAAATGGGACCATGCCTAGTCTATGAGCCCTGAATACTTAAACTAGGGTGTCAATTTCAGACTTGGCCCTATTAATAAACGTGTCGTGCTCATGCCTAACCCATTTATACAGTCATTCCTAATGCACGGTGTAAGCCTAATGGTTGACTGGCCGGCCATTCAATCTACAAGCTCGACTCAGCCCAACCGTTTATAAGGTATATATTGATTTTCTTTTAACGGGAGATAGAATATGATATATATTGATATTTTTATCAACTATTGAATATAACTAAGTGTAATTTTTTTTTTTTTTTGATGGTTAAATAAATATATTAAAATTTTGAAAGTCTAAGACAATTAAAGTCCATTTACAACCCTATTTAAGGTTTAATGCTGCACTAACCCATTTAAGGCCCGTTTAATAGAAACCCAGAACCTGACCGAGCCCGAGTCATTATATAAACATGTAGGTCAAGGTGCAAGAAAATATGTTCATCAGGCCAGCTTGGCCTGCCAAGACCAACCAAGCCTGACCGGTTGATACCCTTGACTTAAACGGACAATGCGCGGTCCTAAAGTGGAAAAGTCCAATTAGCCCCACTGATTGACACTCCTACAATCCAAGATGGAAAATCTCAACCAAATGGTAGCCAATTTAGCCAGCCTTGTCCAAACTAAAATCAATTAGGGCTAACATATTGAAAACCAGGATCAGACCCGACCTGTAAATCGAGAAATAGTCCTAAGATAGCCCTAGAAGAAGATATTTTGATCAACTCAAATTCAGATTTCAATGAACTATACACATTGGAGCTGAACCTCAATCCAAATTGTTGCTTGGATTTCTCAGGAGACCCTTGCCTTGGAAATTTGAATTTCTGTAGGTTCGAATAAAGATTGTTTGATTGGATCGGTGTTAAAGGCCGTTTTCACCATGTGGTGAAGGAGCTTTAGGTGGGTTTTAAAAGAATTTGATATGAACTCACTCGTTGACAAACAACACCCAATCCGAAACTTTAACAATCAGAAGGGGATCTGGCGGGTAGAACCAAAATTGGATGAAAAGACTGAGGCTGCGTTTGGTAATGTTTTAGAAAAATGTTTTTGAAGTTTTTTTATTGTATGGAAATGAAAAATGGAATAAAGTGTTTGGTGCATTCATGGTGTGTTTCGTCTTTTAAAAGGTAGAAACGAGAATTGATGGAACAATAAAAGGTAGTTCTATCGTTCAAATTTCATTAAAAAAAAAAAAGAAGGTATTTTGACACATAAGCTGAAATTTCTGTTTTTGACACCAAACGTAGCCTAAAGGATTAATACGAGTCTAAGGCCCTTTTTGGTATCATTTTTCTTTTTGATTTTTATTTATTTAACAAAAATCATTAATGAAAATCATTTTTTATCAAAACATAAAAATGGTTTGATAACTACTTGACAAAAAACGGTTTTTTGTGAGAAATAGTTTGGTATCTCTATGTGCAAAATATTTTTTAAAATAAATGGGTGAAGAAATTCCCTTCATCCATCTTTCTCATAACTCTCTTTCTCCACCTTGGATTGAAAAAGAGGGGGCAAGGGACTTAGATTTCTAATTACAAAGCAAATGACTACTTTACCCCTCTATATTGAGCCTTTAAGCATATGCTCATTAAAGTCTAGCGCAAAAATAACTGAAAATCATTTTTGACCAAAACACATAAATGACTCTTTATCTCTTTTTCGTTTTTGTGTTTTATCATTTTTTTTTAAATAGAAACAAGCTTCATAAATGATACCAAATGCAGTCAAAACCATTTTTGTGAACAAAAATCAAAAAGAAAAATGATACCAAAGAGGGCCTAAATTGTTTGTAGCGAGTGGTGAGGTATAGTGAGTATCTAATAGGTTAGACAGTCTGATCATGCACCTAAGCTGTTGGATGTTTATTGTATCTCACTGCCTCACTATAGACGATTTTTTACACCAAATATGAGAGGGTGCTGATGAGAGTCTTTTACTCTATCAAAATTGGAATGATTGCTACACCCTTCTTGCAGCAAAAAAAAAAAAAGGAATAATTTACCTTGAGTTTATAAAATCTCTTCTATGTTTAGTATTTTAAAAAATATCCTTTAAAATTTCATTTTTTTGACTCATGTAGAGATTGTAGCAGCTAAGGCAGCAGCCAAAATGTGTCCATCACTTAGGGTTTAAAATGGAAAGTATTGACTTGACAACAATTCGTAGATCCAGTGCACTATACACTAGTTGCAGCTAGGGGTGCAGGTTTAGCCCTGACAGCCCAAACCCACCCTTGGCCCGCCCTGATCCTAAACAAGTACCAACCCTAAAATTTTGGCCTTGAGGGCGGGCCCGACCCTAAGTCAGGGTCAAGGAGGGTAAGGGTTGATGTCTTTGGCCCGCCCAACCTGCCCTGAACCTGGCCCTGATTTTTTACCCTGAGTTTAGGCCTTGGTTTTTGCCTCTGATGTTGACTTTGGATTTTTTTGTTTTCTTAGGATGTTCTCCTCTTTGTTTAACATTACAAGGATTTTGAGATATTTGAATTATTTGCCTTATTTAGATGATCTTTTATTTATCATGACAAATCATTGAAATTTTTTGGATTATTTGTTTTCTTAAGATGATCTCCTCTTTGTTTACCATAATAGTTAGAGTTATTTATATTGTTTGAATGTTTGCTTTAGGATGTTCTCCTCATGACAAGTAATTTGTGACTTTGCGTTTTTTTATCTCCTATTTATTATGAATTTTTTTTTTATATTTTAGTTATTTCATATTTCGTATGGTCAGGATATACTCAGCCCTTGATGGCAAACCAAGGTCAAGGTCAAGACCAAACAGGATCATCTAGGCCCGACCCTGAAAAATCAAGGTCAATTAGGGAGGGTAAGGGTTGGGGCTGAATCTTGAAGGGTTGGGCCTGGGTTGAAGTTTTGCTGCCCTTAGTGAGGGTCAGGACTGGTTTGGGCCCAGTTAAGGGGACATAGGGTTGGGCTAGGGTTCTAAGAAACCCGGCCCAACCCGGCCTTGTTGCACCCCTAGTTGCGGCCTTTGCTTGCAGAGCATGTGCCAGGAATGAAGAATGAAGGTCTAAGGATCGACTCCTGTCACATGCATCCCCCTCCCCTCTAGCGTGTGTGAGTAAAGTCTCCTCCTACCGTTTCTTAGGATGTAATAACAAAAAAAAAAAAAAAAATGAAGACTTGAAAATTATCCTAGTACATTTGTACAAGGGCACGAATCTTAATGGGTAAAAAGCAGAACGACTCTAAACCTGAACTCAAGGTTTTGAGAAGGGTAATTTACAACGCCACCCCCTGGAGAATGCCAATATTATAGGGACACCCCCTCTCTTTCACCAAATTGGACTCGGACCCCCTGCCGTCAGTCAGTGTTACAAAATGCTTTGAAATGACGTTTTTGCCCTTATGAGTAAAACACTGGTAAGTTACCCATTTTATTATCCCAAAATACCCTCTTTACTTTTTACCATTTCATTCTCCTTCTCCTCTACCAAAGGTTCAGATGAGTTCCAGCCAAGATAAACAGGACAGTCGCCGGCGAATACTTCTCTTTTCATCCCTGGTTCCAGGCTTCCAGATGAGTTCAGTGAGAAGTTTTTGTTCCTTTTTCCCATCATCAGTCTTTTATCATCTCCTTCTAAATCAGTTAAAGCTGCAGCGACTGGATTTCTCTCTCTGCTGGAAGAGCTCTTAATGCATTTTTCAGTTGCATCTAAGAAAGTACGAATTTTGCCGGTAATTTCCATTTATCAGGAAACCTGAATCAATTATCTGTAGGATTTTGGGGGATCTGTTGCTGCAGGTTACTTTCTATTTCATGATTTCATCTAAAATAATGCTTTTGAGGGAGGTAACCTCATTTTCCTTCCGCCTCCCCAAAACCCCCAAAAAGAAAAAAAAAGAAAAAAACTCTGTACCCCTTTCCCTTTTCTTTGAAGTGTTGGTTCTGAATTTATAGGTACTTATTGGGGTGAGGGGGAGCAGAGAAATTTTTTAGCTGGCCCAACCCCGTTACTTTGTGGAAGGATTACTAGTTGAGTTCAATTGAAAGTGGGATTGCAGTGTCAGAATGAGTATCTCTTCTTGAAAGTGGCATGGCAGTGTGAGAGTAAAAACTCCTGTATCTTAATCCTTCCATCGGTCATAATGAGTGCTGCTTTGCAAAATATCTATCTGCGCTGAACTGGCTGTTTTTTGCACTCTGTATGGGGAATGTGTGGTTCTTCTCTCTCTCTCTCTTTTTCCACCAGGTTCGGGTGAAGTTTTTTTTTTCTATGTTTTTTCTCTGTGCCGAGTTTTGTGCTTTCTCTCTCTCTCTCTCTCTCTCTCTCTCTCTCTCTCTGTTTTTCCACCAGGTTCGGCTGAAGTTTTTTTTTTTTCTATGTTTTTTCTCTGTGCTTCGTCCCGGTTCAGCTGAAAGTAGAGCTGAGTTTCTTTTCTTTCTCTGATTTTTCTCCCTTTTTTTTTTTCCTGATGTTTCTCTGTTCCGCTCTTCTAGCCTTTTGAAGAATTGAAAGTACTCTTCGTCCCCTCCAACTGGTTCAATCCATGCTCTAAGGGCTGCTTGTCTCCATACTTTATTGATTCACTGCTCAAAGTTAGGTTGTGAGTTAGGTTTTCTTCTTCAATCGATTTTGGGAATAAAATCTTTAAGGGCAATTTCGGCACTCCCCTATTTTTAAGGGTAAAATGGTATTTTAAAAAAATATGAACTGCTGATATCAACATTCTTGGTATATTCTGTAATGTTGACTGACGGCAGGGGGTCCGAGTCCAATTTGGTGAAAGAGAGGGGGTGTTCTTATTGGCATTCTCCAGGGGGTGGCATTGTAAATTACCCTTTTGAGAATTATCAAATGATGAAATGTTTGGTGGTGCAGCCAAACATGTGGACATGATTTGATCAAACATGCTTGTGCTAATTAATTGAAATTATCCCAAAAGTATTATGTATTATTCCGTACATCTCAAAGTATGACTTTGAGTCACGTACCCCCATTAGTTGGGCAATGGGATTCTATTATGAGCCGGCGGCAGTTTGGCGATGGAGGTCAAACTGTTTGTACCTTGCAAATCATAACCTGACCTGTTTAATGCGCTCTGTCTCGTTTCCCGTCTCCCTCTCCTTCTCCAACATCACAGTTTCAAGGTACTGTCTCGCTCTCTCTCTCTCTCTCTCTCTACACGAACACACATGTACTCACAGAGTTAAGCAAGCAAACAATTATCATATTCATTTGCCTATTTTGAATTTCTGAATAAGCACTGTTTTCTTTACTTGAAAATCAATTGATTTTTGTTGTTTGATGAATTGCTCTTAGAATTTAGGTTGTAATTCCAAAGTTACATT
>CM040969.1:21837296-21976940 GCA_022985045.1 Macadamia tetraphylla
GGTGTTTTTTTTTTTTAGACAAACATTAGTAATAACTAGTTTTCTCATGCTGCTAAAGACATGCTCATTAGCTAGTAATTATAATATAATGGTACTTTGGTTAAGGAAAAATAAGAAAGAATTGAATACAAGGCAGATGATAGGAAACGTTGGGGTGGGGGAGACTGACACATATGGAAGTGAAGAATACGAATGGGTTTGTGTGTAACACCCTAATAAATTTCGAGGATGAAATTTATTGTTAGGAGGAGAGATTGTAATACCTTGAAAATTTCGAGGACGAAATTTGTTGTTAGGTGGGGAGATTGTAATACCCTGAAATCTGACTAGGGGTATTTTTATCTTTTGACCATTGTAGGGTCAAGGTGACTTAAAGTGGAGATACCAGACCATTGAGGGTGCATCAATCATTGATAAGTGCTAAAACTCATCCATTAAATGTAACTACAGTATAATAACTTTAGGGTTTTTGCCATGGAAATTACCATTTTGCCTTTTAAACCCTCATTTACCATTTTGCCACTAGACCATATTTTGACTTTTTTTTTATATTTTTTATTATATGATTTTAATGTCAATCCTAATACTGGTTTATTTATTTAAGAATATATATATATCTATATATATTTACATATTAATTCATTATTCACATGGATAATTAGATAACAAGTGGATAAGGCCTTATTAACTAACAACCCTAACTAACTAATTATTACTAATTAATAATTAACAAATGAAGGCTTCGCTAATAAATTTTGGACTTCCCTTTTGAAATTTGGATAGGCTTGAGCATAAAGTAAGTAAGATAAGATAGGATAAGTGAGAGAAAGAGTTGGAGATCAATTATGACTAGAATAGAGGAAGAGAGAGTTGGAGATGAAGTAGGAATGGTAGTGATAGAGTTGGAGATGATTTGGGAAGGGGAAATAGAAATAAAAAATGTGGCTCTAGTGCCTCTCACCCTCTATTTATGAAAAATCAAAAGGAAAAAGAAAGATATTGTAGAAAAGAAAGAGGAGAAGGAAGAAGAAGAGAACAAGGAAAAAAGGAATCAAAATTTCAAACGATTTTCAAAGTAAGAGCTAGTAACATGATTTAATTACTTTCTTATATTCTACTTGGAGGATTAATCATAATTTAAAGGTTTGGGATTTTGGATTATAGGATTAAGGAGAGAAAAAATAAGATTTTGATATGTTAACAATAATTTCTATGTTATTTGACCTTCGGGAGGTATGACTTGGTCTTTAGGAGGTTGGACACTAGCTAGCTTCTGTGAGTTTTTGTATGTTGAGTGGAAGCAATGTGATACTATGACAAATTGGCCATTCATGGATGATATTTTGAGTTCATTGTTTAGCTTATTTTGAATCATCACATGTACTTATGCGGCGATATAAATGTAGCAATGTAAGTATATGTGATATGCTTGTTCTTTTGTTTCCTGAAATTTTTTATATTATACTATATATGTCTTTCTTGATATTGTTGTATGATTGTGATTTTAAACATGTTTAATGTTGTGGTTTTACTCACTAAGTTTCTTCCCAGATACTTACCCTCATAACTTGCAGATAATATTGGTGAGGACTATTATGGAAATGACATGAATGTTGAACCTATAGTTGATCAGCAGAAGAACACTACTTATGGTTTTGAAGAAGACAATGATTTTTATTTTTAGATGATGTAGACCTTGAGTTAGACTTTAAAGATATACTTTAATTTAATTTTACTTTAAGTTTGAAATTTGAATTAGATAGTTGAACTTTAAATTTTAATAATATATTAGTTTGGTTAACTCTTGCTTGCACTTATGTTTGTGTGGATACTACTCCAGTTCATTATCTCCTAGAACTTACAGATCTTGTGGACCATTGATGTTCAAAAACCCTAGGCCGGGTTTTGGGGTGTCACAGTTTGTTTCTACACTAATGGATTATTTAGATATTAATAATCACATGGACTAATCATAGACTGCGAAGTGACAAATAATGAATTTGATAATTTCACTTTAATGGGACCCCTCTCCCCTTTATGGTACCCAAGAGAGGGCTTAAACAATGAGACCACTTTCTCCAATCTCTGTCCATTATGCTAAAGTTTTTATTGCCACACATTTAGAGAACCTAGGTTCTGAAACAACTTCATAGACTGCGTGTTGCTAAAGGATGTGAGCCAATTTTCCTCTTGGCTTTTGTAAACGACCTTATCCTCTTTGAAAAGGGTATATGAGAGAAGCAAGAGTGTTCAAAAATCTTATCACCAATTGCTTTTTAACTTTTCAGGTTAGAATCTCAATGTTATAATTCTAAACCACAATTCAGTGTCAATTTTATGAGTTCTTCCATGTCTCTCCTGCATCCAAATTGGATTTATAATAGGGAATTCCTTTCAAGGGAAAGAGGTTATCTAAAGATGACTGCTCAAATTTGTTATCTAGAGAAAATTCCCACATTAACCATTAGAAAAGTCAAGGTACCTTAGCATGGCCAGGAGACATAACTTAATCCAATCAACTCTGTTAGCCCTTCCCCAATACTGTATGACATGCTTTAAATTACCATAGATATGCTCAATAAGCTTGATGCTGCCAGTAGAGACTTCTTTTGGTCTTGTGGAGAGCACAAGCTTATTCCTACAATTGGGTGGAAGACAATATGCTCTCCCAAGGTAGAGGGCTTAATTTGAAGTTGTTGGCCCCCATGAATTCAGCATTGTTATGTGAAAAGGCCTAGAAGCTTCTCCAATCGGATTTATCTCTTTGGGGAAAGATTATTAAAGGCAAAATACTTCCCTTCATGCATCTTTCTTCACTCTACTTGTCTTCCTGGTCATTAGCCTCTAGGGATGGAAATCAATCTACAATTATAGCGACTAACTTCTCAAGGGGTCCTTCTATAAAATCGGATCTGTAATCTGTTGTGGCTAGAAAATCAATCCATCGGCCGGATTGAGACCTTCACATCAAGAGAAGGAAGAGATGGCTGTAGTTGGACTCCGAGTGGACTCTCTGATGCTCAACTTAGTATGAACAACAATAGATATTTGTATGGGTGCTAAAAGATCCATAGAGTAAGAGGGTGAGAGAGATCTATCTTTACCTCTAGGTCATCTACCTATTTATATAAGTTGGTAACTGCTCTTGGTCTTCAATTGAATACCATGCCAAACTTGTGAGTGCGTGCACCTTGTTGATAGTTACTTGGGGATTCGTGCTATAAAAAATTGATAATGATGTCTAACCGCGATGTGTGTTTGGAGTTGACTCTTTCCCATATGGCTCGTAGCCAATGGTGGGGTGATTCTTGGCATATCAACTCCTTATCTTTGGGAGCTGGAGTGTGACTTAGTTGCATCTTAAGAGATGAGACCTAGTCGTTCAACAAGAATAAATGCATTAATGACACATCAGAAGGAGGCGCGGGTGCAATCTTTAATGACGCAACAGAAGGAAGAGTAGGATTAGGCTACGAAAACTTAGGGGTGGCATGATCTGCTAGTTCGACCTTAGCAACAACTAGCACCTCCCTCCTCGAGTCTTTAGGATGGGAAACCAAGTCCATTTGTTCTACCTCATAAGTAACTTGCCCCTGAGAAATAGCGCCGATACCAATCAATACTTTCTTTTTTCTGTCTTCAGTCCTTCTCTCCTTGCACGCAGTCAATGCCTCACTATTTGCTCCCTCCTCTCCTTCATCCACTTCTTCTTCTTCATTCTCAGAATTGTACACATATTGTATCACTTCAAAAATGTAATTAGGAGCCTTCTTGAGCACGAACCTCTTACAGTCCTTGAATCCTATATAGCTTTCTCTTTTTTCCACTAGCTCTGTCACCCTTATCATCTTTGCTTCAACATCACATGCCCTTCCCCTGGGTTCTTCATAGTTATATTGAACATTCTTTAGTGGATTAATCATTTCACTCCTCTTCAGCTCCAAGATTTTAACCTTCTCCTCCATTTTTAATTCGAATCGTAAATGTTCTGCCTCTTCTACGGATGTGATCTTCTCCTCCTCAACCTCCTCAAAAAAGACTAATGGAATGGGATCGGTCAAGATCAAGATGCATGATAGCATTGTCAGAACCTTATTCGATGTTAGGAATGTATCTAATTTGAAGAAGAATCTCATCAGTTTATTGACTCTTGATTCAAATGGGTGTAAGTATACAATTGGCGGTGGAGTCATAAAGATTAGAAGGGGTGTTCTCTTGTTGATGAAAAGAATTAAGGTTGGCAATTTGTATGTGTTGCAGGGTACTACAGTCAATGGTTCTATTGTAGTAGTTTCATCATCTATGTCTGAATCGGATGTCACAAATTTATAGCACATGAGGTTAGTCCATATGAGTGAGAGGAATAGCATCATTAAGTAAAAGGGGTTGTAGTGTTGTCAAAGTATAGAAAAAGTGGAGTTATGTGAGAATTATGTGTTTGGAAAGTAGAGGAGAGTTAGTTTTAGTACTACTACTTATAAGACTAAGGGAACGCTGGACTACATTCAATCAAACCATGAGACCCTTTAGGTTTGCTTAAAATGGGGCTGGTGCAAGGTACTTGCTTACTTTCATTGATATTTCTATAGAAAGGTTTGGGTCTATTTTTTTAAGCACAAAAATCAAGTATTTGTCACTTTCAAGCAGTGAAATAATCTGCTTGAAAAGTAGACCGAAAAAAAATTAAGAGGTTGAGAACCGATAATGACATAGATTTCTATGAAGGTGACTTTAGAGTTATGCAAAAATGAAGGTATTACAAGACACCGCGCAGTTGTTAAAATACCTTAACATAATGGAGTGATAGAGTGTATGAACAGAACCTTGGTAGGAAAGGCAAGGTATATGTTATCTAATGCAAGATTGGGCAAAAAGTTTTGGGCTGAACAGTTAATATAACAACCTTTTTGGTGAATCGATCTCCTTATATAGCTATTGAGTGTAAGAATACAAAGGAAGTTTAATTAGGTAAATCTACAGACTACTAAATTTAAAAGAATGTAGATGTCCTGCTTATGCACATGTGAGTGAGGGGAAATTAGAACTTAGGCTAAAAAATTAATGTATTTTTCTTGGGTATGGATCTGGAGTGAAAGGATATGAGTTGTGGTATTCTAATCCAAAATTAGGTTTGCACCAAAAAACTTCTAGAATCGAGTAGGACTTCCCTGGAATTGCTTGTAATCCCAACCTGCGGCTGCAAATTAAGTCCATGGGTTTCTTTATCACACCAACCAAGGAACCACAAGCCTCCTTCACCTCTCTTCTAAGATTCTCATAAATATATGAACTAGATTTTAAAACCATGGTGGTTCATATTCAAACAAAGCACAATCTACTTTAGTTCAGCTGCCAACTTTTACTGAAGAAGATGATACTTAAGGGAATTAAGAAGAGCGGTACAACATTACCAGAGATAGACTAAGAAGGAATATTAGACAACCATAAAAGTATGGGTATGCTAAAATTGTTGCTTATGCATTGTTTGTTATAGACACAATTAAGATAGTGAGCTTGCGACATATTCTGAAGCTGTTACTTCAGTTGATTCTACAAAATGATTGGCTGGAATGAGTGAGGAGATGGAATCTTTTCATAAAATCAGAGTTGTAAGCTTATCAAGCCAAAAAGAGGGAAGAAAATTGTTAGTTGCAAATGAGTCTTTAAGAAGAAATAATCTGCCTCAAGTGTTGAAGATGCTAGGTATAAGGCATGGTTGGTCGCAAAGGGCTACAATCAGGTACAATGAATTAATTTTAATGATGTTTTCTCATCTGTTGTTAAGAATATCTCTATTCATATCCTACTTTCTTTAGTTGCTATGCTTGATTTGGAGTTGGATCAATTTGATGTAAAAACAACATTCTTGCATGGTGAACTGGAAGAACAAATTTATATGCATCAACCTAAATGTTTTGTTATTGAAGGTAAAGAGGGCCATGTATAATTGTTGAAGAAGTCCTTATATGGTTTGAAACAGTCCCCTCGACAGTGGTATAAAAGGTTTGATTCAGTTACAGCTAATTTTAGATACTACAGATATTAGTATGATTGTTGTGTATATTTCAGAAAGTTCTCTGATGGGTCACTCATATATTTGTTGTTTTATATTGATGATATGTTGATTGCAGTAAAAGACATGAATGAGGTCAACAGGTTGAAGGAACAATTAAGTTCTGAATTTGAGATGAAAGATTTGGGAGCAGCAAGGAAGCTCCTTGGTATGAAGATTAAAAGGGATACAAAAGCAAAAGTTGTGGCTATCTCAATAGGAGTACACTAAGAAGGTATCGGAGTGTTTTGGCATGAAAGATGCTAAACCTGTAAGTACTCATATTGCATCTCATTTTAGACTTTTAACTGCTCTATCACCTTAGACAGATGAAGATGTGAAGTACATGTCATGTGTTCCATACTCTAGTGCAGCTGGTTCCATTATGTATGCATAGTTTGCACTCCTTCAGACATTTTGCAAGCTGCCAGTGTGGTGAGTAGAAGCTTATCATGTCTAGGTGAAGCTCATTGCGAAGCACTGAAGTGGATACTTAAGTATTTGAAAGAGATATCTGGTGTCTGTTTAGAGTTTGGGGGGAATGGTAATAGTTTATCTAGTTATATTGATTCAGACTATGCAGGTGATCTTGACAAGAGGAGATCACTCATAGCTTATGTATTTACTCTTGGAGGAAGTACGGTTAGTTGGAAAGTTACTTTACAGGCTACAATTGACCTTATAATATTTGTTTAAAGCTTTCAATCATTGAGGGGAAGCCCCCGCAGTACGGTAGGACCCGACCGACCGTGACCCGATAGATCAACCTGCGACTTTGAGGAGTATATGATGTACTTTCATCTTGTTGAACAAGTATTGTAATTTGGGGGGTTTTTTCGAGCTAGGGTTTCAGAGCGAGTTTTCTTGCCATTATTTAGGTGTTCTTGAGCGATATCCACTGTAACCTCTCTTCTACATAGTGAAACTTTTTCTTCTTCACTCGAGGACATAGCACACCACATCGGTGTGTGAACCTCGTTGAATCTTTGTGTGTGGTGAGAATCTATGCTTGTTTATTTTTGTATTTATTGGTATTTGCTCTAACAGTATTCAAACACCCAACGTCACAGGTTTTCTATTCTATCAACGGTAAAGGACAAGGGACAGGACAACTAAGGCCTAGCACTAAGGCTTATTATTTTCTCAAAACAGTTTAAGGAAGAAAAAACTAGTTGTGAGGTATGAGTTTCTTGCTTTGAGTTTCCCCAGTGAGTGAGAGGATGATTATAATTGTAATAATAGAAAACAAGAAAATATCTAAACAAGTGGCTTCTTCTATCAGAGACAGAATGGAAATGGAGATACTAGCAAATTCAATAGAGAGTAAAAGCAGGAGAAAAAACAACATTATAGCATTATTGCATCTTGCTTGCTCTGGCCCTGTAAGCCAGGGTGCAGCGATTCTACCACCCTTGTGCTTAGGGCAGTTTTTCAAAGCTTTCAATTATTGAGGGGACTCCAATGTCAATTTCTTGGTTGCATATTTCTACAGGTGGGCCTTGGAGATATATGCATCTCAGCAGGAAAGTCCGGTACCTATTTTCCCAAGGGGAACTTCTCTCTTCCTTGGAAACTTAGATCAGCAAACTCCCTAGCTGATCACTTAGCCAAGGAGGAGATTAACAGGTACAATTTATACGTAGGATCGCATCCACTAATGTAAACCCCTTCTTTCTTTCCTGCCTTTAGCTTCCCTAAAAACTGCATCTTAGGGTGCCCCTGTTGGGCCTGTTCTGTTGTGGTTGTGCCATATTCCTCTGTTTCCTCTCTTTTCTCTGTAAATTTTAATAATTCACAAGAGGTGACAGGGACATAGCTTGGCTATGTCTCTTGCAGATGGTGGCCTGCTTTGGTCTGACTCTAAATAGGTGAGGTAGGAAGGCCATCTTAACTGAGACAAAACTTGCAGCTACATTCCAGAAAAGAGTACTTTATTTTAAGACCAACCCATATTGGAATTTGGATTCTATGACTAGAGATGAGTACAGAGTACTGAATTGAATTAAAAAGTCCCAATTTTTCTTTTCAAGTCACATTTTAAATCATGAAATTAGCTTTTATCAAGCTGAAATCTTCTACTCTTCTGCAAGAACAAAAAAAATCTCCTATTCTATTAGTCATTAATGCCAAATAAGTCTGACAAACAGGAGACACAATGAAGATGGATCAATGGACCAATACATCTCATGCAACAAATTGGAAGAAAAACAAAGGGGAGAATATATTAATCATCTAATAATTTCCAACAATCTTTTCAATTTCTGTCATACAAAATTCATTCAAATGAGCTGCCTTTCTAAAGTAGACTCATTGAGAACTTCATTAACATTATTTTGTGCTGACTTCAGCTTAGAATCGTCAAGGTATTGCTCATACAAATAAGAAGCAAAGCCCCAAAAAGCCATCAACATTGCCACCACCTTCACCCCATCCATCTTGTCATGGAAAAACAAAACAGCAGCAACAGGACCCAGAGCCAAAGCCAAGGTACTAATTACATTGGAGAAAAGTGAAGATACCACATAAATCAACCCCACAACACCAACAGAAGACACTTGCCAAGCCATAGCTGTCCAAACTAATGACAGCACATAAGATATTCTCCCCTTACCAAACCCATCCATCTCCCCTTTCAAGCTCCTCCATTCACCACTGGCAAAGAGTCCTACAATGCAACAACATGTAGCAACAAGTGAAGTGTAGATCTGCATTTCTAATACCACGGAAAATGTCTCACTTTTTAAAACCTTTTGGAAGGAAAGCTGCATGAGTGAAAGCAGTAGGGAGTAAATGGCTGATGCACCAAGGGTGCACAAGAAGCCCAATACATACTTCCCTCTAGAGACTCCGGCAGGTTCTGTGGAATCAGAATGAAACCCAATGAGGGAGGAAGATAAGGTTAGGACTACAACAGAATTGAGTATTAAAGCAGTCAATTTTTGAGAATTGATGAAGAAGGTGAATACTGCATTAAATGCCAATTGGGACGCACATATGAGGGAATAAGTTGAGGCAGAGAGGTATAAGAGCCCAATTGAGTACATCATGTTGTCACCAGCAAGGAGAACCCCAAGTGAGACATAGACTAAGATGAGAGTGGTAACAGAAGGCTGTTCGGAGATGGTAGTTTTGGGGGTGATTGAAGATTCCTGAGAGGAGAGGATGATGAGTGGGACAAAGAGTATAGGAAAGGCTGCAGTTTGGACAAGCGTTGCCATCCATTTACTATTTCCACCTTGGTCATAGTAGAACCTCCCAAGAAGAACAGCAGTAGTTTGACCAACAATAAGAAAGAAAACATTTATTGACACCAAAATCCACCAATGCCAACTTCTGAGCCTGAGTGGTGATTGATCAGTGGCTCTTCTGTCTGCGAGCAAATGTGGTTCTTGAATCTCTTGTTGTCCTGGAAAGAAAACACAAAACTTAAATAAATTTAGTGTGTTGGTAATTCAATTGAGTTTAAAAAGGAACACTGCAACTGTATAATTTCAGAAATAAAATATTGGAAAATGCGAAGCAAAGGAAGAGAAAGAGAACCACTGCAAAAGTTATTGAAAATCCTCAGACAATGAACTGAGTAATCAATAATGAGGGAAAAAAATCCAGATTAAAGTTTGTCCAACAGGTTTACATTTTTGCATTCTCAATGACATGACTGTTGGATTTTCTTTCTAACCTCAATAACTGCAATTTACATGGAAGAGTGTAAGGACCAATACAATCAAGTCTAACAAAGGCTTTCAGAGGAGAAAAAAGAATCTGATTGTCTAGGAAGCTGGAGGCAGCAAGCTTTGTAGTAATCTTCTACTCAAGTCAGTATTAATAGGCCATTCAGTATGGTAATTTAATTACACAGAGAATATGTTGTTGGTGTATGATGTCTTGTATTCCGTCGCAGTTTAGTCCAGGGAGTACTGATGCAGCACCTAGACAGGCAGGACGACGGTCCCGCTAGCCGGTTAGCGGGCCGTGGGGTTGCAGGAGAGGCCCCCGCATAGGGTGAGGCAGCCCCGCTCGAATTTTTTATTTGAGGGCAATTGTAGTTTAATCCGGATTAGGGTTTTGTCGCTATATATTTGTAGCGAGGGTTTCTTTCTCTATAATGCAAGCAATACTGAGAGGTATGAGGACGAGCGCTGTAACCCTATTCTCCATTGATAGTGAAGCGGGATCTCATCTCACCGGGGACGTAGGCAACCTTGCCGAACCTCGTAAAATCCATGTGCATTGTTTGTTTTGTTTTTCCATTATCTTCTGCATCGTTTTAGGGTTGCGTTTCTACATATGTACCAGGGAAAAGCTGTAAGGGCCTTATTGTGTGCTTATAGGATTGTCAATGTTCAAGTGGATGGAAACTATATCTATTCATCTGGAACTTGGACAAGGAAATGAAAATCTATGTTTGGTGAATAAGTTCTCTTAAATTATTGTAAGTTTGGTGAATAGTTCTGAAAATGTATAATAATAATCCGTAACGAAGGACAGTGGGATTAGTCTCATGGTGAATTATTGGAAACTGAAAATACTATGAGAGTGATTCACTGGTTTTTCTAGAAAACTTCTCAAAGGAAGAACAAGAAAGGCTGGGGGAAAGTAGGATTCATGATTCATGGGAAAATGGTGAAAGCCCAATTTCTTGATACTTCTCAATTGTTGGAAATCACATAGTTCTAACGGCTGTACAGTAAAAGCAACAAAATATGGATGGAAAGCAAACATTTGTCTTCATCTGTTTCTTCTCTTCCCCACCCCTCACCTCCTCTTCAAGGGTCTACTTCTTTAGTACCCAGAGATGAAAAGTGCATCAAATTCAAAGCCCACTGCTAACCAAAATGGTAACTAAATAAAAATTCAAAGCCCAAGTTTTGGTTTCATCATCCCTTCGCTTTGACTGCTGAAGGAAAAAAAATGAACGCAAAAGGGTTTGGCTTTTGATTATTACTTCCATTGTTACAAACTCAATAGGAATTCACCAGAAGAAAGATAATAACAATCGTATATTTGAGAAACACAAAAGTGGGAAATGGAAAATTTTCGCTCATTTGTTATAAAGCATTATCTAGAGAGAGAGAGAGAGAGAGAGAAAGATACCTGGCATTTTACTTGCAGCGGTTGAAAGCTTGGAATTCGGTCAAGAAGTAAGAAGAAGATACAGAGAAAGCAGAACAGAGGAGAATGAAAGACGACCCTTCTCCTATCTTCTTCCTGGTATACCGTGGTTACATTACAAATCAGATAAACCCTTTAAACTATAAACCCTAAAACCTTATCAGTTATTAGGGTTTCTTTAGCTTAGGTGAATCACAAACAAACACTGAGGAGCATTGATCTCTCCTTGTTTGTGTCGCTCTTTCTCGTTAGGGAACAGAGCGACATTAGCGGTATAACCAAGCCAGGAGAACACTGTGGTGCCACGTCGATCAAGTAATGTTTTCAATTAGAGGCTATTTATTCTTTCTTCTTTGACCCAAAAAACAAGAAAGAACTGACTGTGCCAGCATGAGACATGCGGAGAAGATCCTTTCTCCATCTTGAATTAGAAAGACAAAAATTCTATACGTGGCAGTGAGTAGGGTGGGTCTGGTAAAACTATAACGTTTTAAATGTCTCTCTCACTGGACCCCACCGATTGGTAATGACCATTGACCCAAAACTATGGAGTATTCTACAATTAGGTCATACCATGGACCACGACAGTAGGGAATCCGTCCTCCCATGTTTGGACTTATTTGTCAATTTACTCATTTGGGCAGTTTGATGTTGAAGGAGAAAAAGCAAGTTGACCAATTTTGCCAAGGGAAGCGTTTTCAGGCTTTCAGCCCAAGTTTTCAAAGAGAATTTTTGAAAAATCTCCTCTATTTATTTTTGAGTTCATGTCTAGAAAGGACGAAATTTAGCTGCTGTCTCACCACCCTTGTGGCATCCAAGAAAATGAAATCTAAAAAGAGTATTTTGAAAAATACTATAACTCAGGAAAGTATTTGTGAACCCTAGGGGGAAGTGAAAATTTCATTTCTTTGATTGTTAGCAGGGGGTCACAACTGCAACCTGGGTAGCTGTTAAATTTTTTCGTGTCTAAAAACATTTCTGGATGATTAAGAGTGTGCTTAGCCATAAAGGTTTTGTGAAATGAAAAAATAAAGCATAAAATAATATTAAGGATTATCAGGAGTGTATATTTATTTATTATTATTTTGATAAACACCAAAAGTGTGTTTACAGTTTACACCACAAAAGGTTGCATGGTCATACATTATTTACGGATTTTTTTTTGTCATTGAAAGATTTGAACTGGAAAGAATCGGTTCAAAATCAGAGTCGGCAATCCCAATTTAATTAATGCTAAAACATGTAATCTATTATCAGCTGTAATGCTTTTTGATATATATATATATATATATATATATTTTCTTGCTTTCATTGTTAAATAGTAGAGTATCAATGAAACTAACCTATTTCGACCGACAAGATCTATATTAAGTCTTTTATATAAAAAACTTGAAAAAAAAAAAAAAAAAAAAAAAAACCTAACTTGTAGAATTCTTTGCTTCTTATGGATTCCAACTTCTTGGGTTTTGGTGATTCTGTTTCAATTTGAATGAGGATCACTGGAGGTCAATCCCATGTTCACTTCAGTTTTTTTATACTTTATGCCTACCTTTTGTATATAAAATATTTTTAAAAATTTGTATTTTATCCATGAAAGAGGGATTCCTACATTGTCAACAAAGGAAGGAATCTATGCACTACCAATAGTCTGAAAAAGGTATCAATCCATGTGTATTCATATTTTTAAATAAATAAAAAAACTATTTGGGTTCTCAATTTTTGTGAGAGAGCATGGGAAAGAATATGCACACGGATAGTGTGGCGATCTTTTCCCCTTTATCTCTATACATTTAAATTCGTGTGCTCTACTGTAGTTTATTATTACTTTTTGTATATATAAATGTAAGCAAAAGTATCCCTAAATGATCATGTCTAGACGATGTTTGTGGATGGACAGAGTTAATTTTGCCACGAGGAAAGGTGATCTATAAATTCTTGTGATTGGATATGTAGGGAATAGTCAATATTGGCCAAGTGCATGCCAAATTTAATCATTTATTGTAATGTCGTCCTTTCTTGCAATCCTAATTTTAAAAATCAGATCCAAAGAAACGTCAATTTGAACTGGCCAACCCTGATTCCAATTAGTATCGATTCTTGTAACCTATTTTAGAACCTACTATGAATGTTCTTTAGTCTTATATTTTATCCTAATTTATAAGTTAAAAAAAAATCTAAAAAATCATAGATCAAGGAAAATATTTATTTTTATTTTTTTGTTGATATTTCTAGGGATCATTAAAACAGAACAATGAAAAACCATCGGCAAAAGGGAATGACTATCTATCTTTATTTTCAAAAAAAAAATATATATATATATATATATATATTATCTACCTTTCCTCCTTTACTAAAAAAAAGTTTTAAAATATATTCTTTCCAAAAATTTGGCCACTTAAGCCATAAGTCTAAAGTAGGGGTATTTTTTTCTTTGTCTTTTTCAAAACAGAATATTAAAAATATTTTCCTCAATAATCTTAACAAAAGCTTTCTTTTCTTTAATTCTTGTTTGCTGTTTTAGTAAGATTCTGAAGTCATGCTAGCTAGCAAAGCTTGATTAATAATTTATTGATTTTTTCTTTTGGTAAATATAATTTATTGCTTGAAAGACACCTAATAAATCATTTGAGATGACATTAATTTGAACCATAGGTTACATTGGATGCCCATTAGATTGGTCGTCTTTTTTATTTTTTTATTTTTGGGGTCATATGTCAAATAGTAGTTTAGGTCAATCATATTACATATCTTGTAATTGGACCTCGGTCACTGTATTATTTGTTATTAAATTGAGTTTCTTCTTTTTATCGAAAAAAATTATCTCTTAAATCATGAAATTCTTTGGAGAGTTCACTTATTTAAACTTGGGTAGTGCTCATTTTTTTTTTTTTCTAGGTAAGAAAGAGTATTTTATAACTCTCCAATTTTTAAGAATAAAGAATGACAAACATTAATTGCACTAGTTAGTCACTTTGTCTTTGATTAGACTCTGGTGAATATTGTGACTCGGATATAAAATTTGAGTCCATTGTGACTTGGGCAAAATTCGGTTTGAGTCTGTTGTGACTTGGGCGAAGTTACTTTTTAGTATTGGCCGAGTCTAAATGACTCTTAACTATTTTTTTTTAGCTCCACTCGGACGACTTGCCATAGTCAAAACATGGTTTTCAACAACTATACAAGCATTATAATTTTGGATTAATTACACACAAAATATTAATATTCTTTCACTCACTAAATTAGTATATTTACAATCACTATCTTGTTGAAATATAAAATCCATATATATTTGACTTCTTGTGAAATTAATTTCTTACAAACAATTGATAATTTAGATTAAAAATATCAACTAGTGTTATCTGTCTGAGAAAGGCCATGTGCCTAGACAAAGAAGCAAGCCTCTGAGGGGCATAATGGTCATTACATGTCTTATGTGTTTTTTATGCAGAGGCCACTCTCAGACAGAGAATTGTCTCTAAAAATATTATTAAAAAATTATACAATATGAACATATTTTTGTTCAACATTAATAAATAAATAAATAAATAAATGCAGCCTTATCCCAATTTAATGGGGTTGGCTATATAGCAAAAGGGAAAAAATCATAACACCAGCAACTTAGGAAAATATTCTATTTTATTATTTTTAAGTCTTTTAAAAAAAATACAACTTTGGACCAGATCAATCACAATGCTAATGTCTCTAAAGAAGACCACTGCAAATCAAACTCTAACAAATCCAATCGACTTCGCAATTTTCTAAATCACATCCAAACTAATCTACACAACTATGGTATATCAACTCACTGTCATCCTATTTTCAAAGGTCATCCAAATGAGGCATGAATAGCAAATGGAAGGAATTTGGCCCCAAGAAGTTAGACCAACATTAGAGTTATAGATTCAGGAGGTCCATGAACAAATTGTAGCACTGAAGAGCCAAACGGAGGTCGATGATCTAAAGTTCTTGAGTGAGATAATTCTTTCTAATGTGGTTATGAGAGCAACCACTCCTTGATGAATTCAAAATATCATTTATTGAGACGTACCATGGTACCACCAATTCAAGGAAGTACCTAAAACACTTCAATGTAATGATGGCGCTACCGGGAGGTTCTGATACTACTTTAATGTATATTCCCTGTGACTCTAAGAAGAGCAGCCAGAACTTGATTCACACACTCTGAACCCAGGTTCATCCATTCCTATAAGGATCTCTGTAAGTCCTTCACAACAAATTTCTTAAGTAGCAAGGCCCACCGGAAGATATCAGTCAATATCATGGCGATAAGGTAAGAGTGTGGTGAGCCCTATCAACCTAATTGGCTAAAATATACACAGTAAGCGAATTATCCATCCCATCGACCTAACTGGTTGGTGTCAAAATGCCTCCATGAAAATTACACAGTAAGTGAATTATCCATCCCAATGGCCTAATTGGCGGGTGTAAAAATATAACTCTACAAATATTACACAATAAGTAAATTATCCATCTCATCGGCTAACTGGCTGGTACTATGGGTCTAAAGTAGCACCATCCATTCTCCTCTCGACCTTCGTAGGAAAAGCCTGAGAAGTCTTAAAATTATACTATATATTACACTTTTCATTCCATCTTCACATGAAACTTGCCATTCCATTTTTCACATAACTCCAACTCTATAATGAAAGTTTTAAGTCAAAGTTATCCTAGATTTAGATTGGAAGGATTAATTTGATGCACCATGTAATATCTCACCCCAAAATTATCCTATGTAATTACCCTATGAGGTAAAGAGAAAATGAGGAAGGAAGAAAAAAAAAAAAATGAAAAGAAGAGAGGGGTTATATGAGTAGGCTTTTCCTCACATTGATTTTGAAATTAAAGGAGAGAGGGAGGAAGGTGAGGTGGAACCCACCTGTTCTCTTATTTCCCTCTTTTATTGATAAACAAACAAAAGAAAAATAAAAGAAATGAGAGAGATGAGAGTGATGTGTGTGCAAGTGTGATGGAGGTAAAGATAAGGGACAGAGGGAGTGGGCATATGCAACTCCTCTCCAAATTAATGTTGGATTTAAAAAATAAAATAAATGAAGAGGGCAATGTGTGTGTGTATCTCTGTGTGTGTGTGTGTGTGTGTGTGTGAGAGAGAGAGAGAGAGAGAGAGAGAGAGAGTCACCCCACTACAGTTTTATGTCTCACAACTTCAGGTGTGTCTTTGTACAGAGGAAAGATCAATTGAGGAGAATTGAGGAAATACATTTGTGAGAATTAACTATATTTTATTGTAATTTATGAATATTATCAAGTTTTTAGAAGATATTGATATGTAGTATGTTGTATAAATGATAAACGGGTCAACATGTATATTTGATGAAATCGATCAAAGTGCGCAGCGAGAACGCGGTAGGGCCTCGTGAATAGTAAGGGGAATAGTAAAGGTGGGCCCATGATTGATTGACTAAAGTTCGAGGATTTTAAGTTGATCAGCCGTTTTTATGCCGATATTTAACGGTGGCCCGTGAGGGCCTGCATCCATATCTCTCCCGAATTTGGGGGCATTACACACCAAGATTCTATTTTCCCGCATCTAAAGGATCCACATTCTAAACCATTTGGATCTCTTGGAGTCATATACTACTTGATCCTTACTCCTTGTCAATTTTGAGAAATGTATCGATTTTCAGTGTATTCAATTGATTACAGAGATTACAAATATATATACATAGTAACTGTGTAACCCTAGCCAGCTATACATTTATAGAAGGTTGGATTACAAGAGATCTTTTCCAAGGATAAGGAGGATCCTTTCCAAAGATAAGAGATACAGGCAATATATGATTTGGGTTCCTAAAGATAGGAGATGCATGAGATATTGGGTTTCCAAAGGAGGATTGATTCTATATGTGTCAATACACCCCCTCAAGGTGAAGGATCGAGACCTCGAATTTTCGGCTTGTCCCGAAGAAACTGAAATCGAGCCGTTGAGAGAGGCTTAGTGAGAATATCAACCAACTGATCAGATGTTGAAATAAGTTATACACTGAGTTGACGCTTGGCAACACGAATCCGTACAAAATGGAAATCAATCTCTATGTGCTTGGTCCGGGAGTGGAAGACGGGATTTGCAGATAAATAAGTGGCCCTAATATTGTCACACCATAGTGGGTGTGCCACGAAGCAGAAAGCCAAGATCAGCAAAGAGCAATTCCAACCAGATCAGTTTGGCAGAGGCATCAGCAAGGGCTTTGTATTCAGACTCAGTGGAGGAACATGCCACAGTACGCTGTTTCCTAAAATTCCAAGAGATGAGATTGGGGTAGAGAAAAATGGCATAGCCCCCGGTGGACTTGCGATCTTCACTGCTGCTAGCCCAATCTGCATCAGAGAAGGCCATAACGAGCACTGAGAGGAATGTTCAAGAAGAAGGCAATGAGTGTGGATTTCCTTGAGGTAGCGTAGGAGATGCTTGACAAGACCCCAATAATCTTCTGTGGGAGAGTGCATAAACTGGCAAACCCAATTTACAGCAAAGGCAACATCAAGTCAAGTGAGAGTAACATATTGTAGTGTCCCTACAATAGACTGATTTTGGGTAGGGTCGGACATAAGTGCACCCCCTGAGGAAGACGTTGGGAGAGTAGTAACCATGGGAGTGCGGACAGCCTTGCATTCAGTCATACCAGATCGCTTTATATCTGGATTGCAAGAGAAGAATACCCTTCGAACGGCGGATGGCTTCAATACCTAAGAAAAAAATGTAAGTCTCCCAGGTCCTTAATGGAGAATTCCTGAGCAAGCCCTGTAAGACGAGAAACTACTTGGGAGGAGTCATTGCCGGTAACCAGAATATCATCCACATATACTAGAATATAAACAAGAGTCGATCCAGCCTTGTAGAGAAATAGAGAAGGATCGGTCTATGAAGTATGGAATCCCAACCATTGAAGAAAATCAGAGAGCCTGTGAAACTAAGCGCGAGGCGCCTGTTTAAGGCTATACAGTGATTTATGAAGCATGCATATATGAGATAGGCAATTGGCATCAATAAAACCTTGTGGTTGAGACATAAAAACCTCCTCAGATAAGACGTCATGGAGGAAGGCGTTATAAACATCCAACTGTCGTATGGGCCAACTCTGAGAGACGACAATGGAGAGAATGACATGAATGGTGGGGGGGTTTAACAATAGGGTTGAAAGTTTCATAGTAATCAAGCCCCTATTACTGGTGAAACCCTTTGACCACCAAACGAGCTTTGCAGCGCTCAAGGGTCCTATTAGCCTTTTGTTTCACGTGGTATACCCTTTGCAACCAACCAAATTCATACTAGCAGTAAGAGGAACAAGAGACCATGCTCCATTTCTGACCAAGGCATTGAACTCCTCAGCTATAGCTTGGAGCCACTCAGGGTGTTTAGAGGCCTGAGAAAAGGTGGTCGGTTCCAGGGGTTGGGTAGTGGCGGTGAGAGCTTGGTAGTGGCACGAAAAGTCTCATGAGCTGCAGGCGAGTGGAGGGGGGAGGCGGTGATGAAGGGTTTGAGGTGAGGGCAGTGTGGGGTTGTTTTCCTGAGGTGCATACAAATCCTCAAGAGGTCTTGTGCGAAGAGGTGGCAACGGTGTGGACCCAACAGGAGAGGCAAGGGGAGGGGCGAGTGGAATAGGAGACATAGGGGAAGGAGGTGAGATAGGGGTAGGCGGTGAAGGGAGAGAAATAGGTGGTGGTGAGGGCAATAGAGGAGGAAAATGATTCCTTGTGGTACCAGAGATCCATGGTGAGGAAGAAAGAGATGGAGGAGATGGGGAAGGGATGACCGATTGAGATAAAAAAAGGAAAAGAATTTTCAGAGAAACACACATGGCATGCAATATAGGTGTGATTGGAGCGAAGGTCAAGGTACCGGTAATCATAGTGGGATGGACTGTAGTCTAGGAAGACACAGGGAGTGGAGCGAAACTCAAGTTTATGACAATTGTATGGACGCAGCAGGTGAGGGAAACAAAGAACCAAATACAAGTAGAAAGGTGTAGTCTGGAGGCCTATGAAAAACAAGTTGATAGGGAGAGACGCCACTAGAGATCGAAAAGGGCATTCGATTAACTAGATACATAGCAGTTTCAAACACATGGGTCCAGTAGCAATGGGGAACAGACGCATGAGCCAAGAGAGATAGGCCAGTCCCAAATATGTGATGATGGTGACGCTCAACAACACCTTGTTTCTTATGTGTGTGGGGGTAGGACACACGGTGGTGGATGCCAATTTTATTAAAAAATTGAGGGAGGGAGCGAAACTCACCCCATAATCGGTTTTAACATTCTTTATTTTTCTGCCAAATTGATGTTCCACAAGGGTTTGAAATTGAAGAAAAATGGAAAACACGTCAGGTTTATTAAGGAGAGGATAAAACCAAATATATTTTGTATTATCATCAACAAAAATGACGAAATAATGATGTCTAGAAAAAGAGGGCACAAAAAAGGAGCCCCATACATCACTATGAATTAAATCAAGAGGAAATAAAATCCTAGAATAAGTCTCCCGTAGGGAGAGACTACTAGATTTTCCTAACTGACAAGCAGGACAAATAAGTGTAAAATGTGCAGAAGGGCACAACAGCTTATTGGTCTTGAGCATATGGCGAAGAAGACGTTCGTGAAGGTGGCTTAGACAATGGTGCCAAGAGTCGAGAGAGAGACACTCAGCAACATTAGCAGAGAAGGTTGGTTAAGGAGAGAGAGTGTAGAGGCCACCTTTACTCAGTCTGGATAGAAGCGTGGACTTGGTTACCTGGTCCTTGACAAAGAAACAAGAGAGATGAAATTCAAAGAAAACATTGTTATCACTACAAAATTTTTGAAAGAGAGCAAGGGTTTAGAAACGGAGGGCACATGGAGAATATTAGATAAGGAGAAAAAAAAAAAAGTGATTACTTATGATGGTTTGATTTCTCCCTTTTACCACTTGAAACCCACTTTGACAAGTGAAAGAAACCAGGCCTTCCTTCCTTGTTCTTGACTATTTGATACCTCACTTGGAATAAAAAAGTTTGACCCTCTAGAGCATTGCTTGTCATTTTCAAATTGGGATTATGGTTAAAGATGAAGTTGTAGTAGTATTGCTGAAAATACTGAAAATATAAGAAGGATCAATCAATATCTTCAGTAGGACCGTGTGGTTTTCTTCCAGTTCAAACAATCTCGGATCTCCTTCGAGACCTCCTCTACATCAACTCTTCCTTTCAAAAATGATATCGATGTAATTGACATACACTCAAAATTAATAAAAAAAAAAAAAATGAGAGTATTCTCTATAGGGGAACACAACCTTTTTCTCTCCTTTGTCCACATAGGTCATTTCACATGGGGGAGGAGAGAGACAGACTGTGGTGGAGGTTGCACGCCCCACAAAGAACATCATCCCAAATAAAAGTATGCTTTGAGAAAAAGTTGGGAACACCCAATCCAAAGATGCCCTTCCCTATTTTTTTTAGGAATATTTCTCTCAAATCAATTTTTTTTTTATTTTTTTTATTTTTTTTTATGTTTGACCCTCTAGAGCGTTGGTTGTCATTTTCAAATTGGGATTATGGTTAAAGATGAAGTTGTAGCAGTATTGCTGAAAATGCTGAAAATATAAGGATCAATCAATATCTTCAGTAGGACCGTGTGGTTTTCTGCCAGTTCAAACGATCTAGGATCTCCTTCGAGACCTCCTCTACATCAACTCTTCCTTTCAAAAACGATATCGATGTAATTGACATACACTCAAAATTAATAAAAAAAAAAAAATGAGAGTATTCTCTATGGGGGAACACAACCTTTCTCTCTCCTTTGTCCACATAGGTCATTTCACATGGGGGAGGAGAGAGACAGACTCTGGTGGAGGTTGCACGCCCCACAAAGAACATCATCCCAAATAAAAGTATGCTTTGAGAAAAAGTTGGGAACACCCAATCCAAAGATGCCTTTCCCTATTTTTTTAGGAATATTTCTCTCAAATCCAGTTTTTTTTTTTCATGAAACCTAGCAAATTTGGTTATCCCATTACACAACTCTCCCCAAGTTAATTCTTCCTTCCCAAGGCTACAAGTCATTGTAAGCTTTGACATTGACATTTTCACAAGATGTAACATTTTTCACTCGATAGGAAATTTTGGTAGGATATTAATCTGTTTTATTAATTGGAGTAGTCATTAAATAAAAATTATTCTTGAAAAAAAAACATGTCCTCGAAGTTAAATTCAGGAATCACTCTTACCAAAAATAAATAAAAAAATTTCAAGAATCACAGAATCCAAATAGAGAAAAAAGGTCAAAGAAGAAAAAAACTGCAATAGAGGAAAATTAATGAGATTTTAGTAATATATTATACTTTTATTTATACCTTTTTTTCTTCTGTTTCAAACCCGCTTCTGTTTGTATCCGCATGTTGGTATGATCAGTTTTGATTTTCGAGTTAACCTCTTCACCTCTTCACCTCTTCACCGCTTCACCTCTTCTCCCACACTCATTATAAATTTAATACTTTTTTTTTTCTTTTAAATTCATAAAATTTCTTAAAGGTGTGCATAAGGCCACTGACTATCAAGAACACAAAGTTAAACATAAAAATAGAATTTCACTTCTTTTGATTTCTTGGTAAAAGCCATATCGAAGAAAAAATTTCAATTAACTTTTATGTAAAAAGTATTGCCTTTTACTTGAACCATTTGAATTGATTTTCAAATGTAAACAAAAATCGCCTAAAAAAAAAAAAGGTTTAGCAAAGAAAACAAAGGAAATAAAGAAAACTCACCAAATTCATGCTAAACTGTGAACATAAATCTCATTTCCTCCATCATTGGGTCATCTACCTTGGAACATTACCTACATCTCTTGCCAAACGGAAAATATTAGTGGTTCTTTGTGATAGATGACCTCTCACAACCATCTCAATGGTTAAAATCCGATTTGAAACAAAAAAGGGAGGTGGTAGAAAATTTTAGTAAAATTACAATAATGTAATTTCATAGAATAGTGGTTTTGTAAGTTCTATTATTTTGACTCATTTTGGAGGCACTTTCTATTATTTATTTGGGTCTGAAATTTGACAAGTAAGAGGATCAGAGTCGTCAATGCCTTTTAGGTGAGAAGAGACTCCAACCTACAAATATTTTATTTTGTGGGATGTGAGATTACCCAATAAAGGGATTTTTATGTGCGTCTTGAATTCTTGTACCCACTTCAAAGATTACTCCGCTCCACCATTTTTTGTGTCAGACTTGAAGGAGAAATATTGTGAGGACTGTGATGATAGTGCAGAACTTGGGTCTATCACTTCGAGGATTAATTGTTTGTTTTATTGTCTTGTTATGCAAGCAAGAGAAAGAGAATGTTTTGGAATTTTTCATGTTAGGGTTTATATGGAGAATTCTTTTTACGATTTTAAGAATTTCTGAGAGATCTCTATCATATCTTTTCTTCCATTACATAGTGAATCATCTTCAACTTTTTTTGTTGATGTAGCACTTCATATTGTTATGTAAACCACATTAACATAATTGTCAATATTATAATTTTCAAGTCTATCTATTGACAATTTAACTGAAATTTACAATTCTAGTTCAGGAGTTATTTGTAATTGCAGAGAATATAAACACCAAGCTCTAGAATAATTGCAGTGGAAAGGGTAGGTAGATCAGGCCGAAAATCACCACTCTCCTTTTTATATTTTCTAAAGAAAACAAGAGAAGTCTTCGACTTTATTCTGCATGTTACACTTACCCTCGTACCTCCACAAAACTCCAGCTCTATAATATAATAGAAGTGAAAGACAAAGATTAGTCATGATTCATGACACACGTGGTGGAGAAAATCCCATGTTGACAGAGGTTTTCCACGCCTTAAGGCTCCACATTTTGGACTACTTTGATCTCTTAGAGTATGATGAAGCCCTCTCTCTCTCTCTCTCTCTCTCTCTCTAAATGTCTTATTGTTTTAATTAATTGTACTAAAAGAATTTTGTTTTAATTGAAGCATGAGCAATTTTTTTTTATCGGTATCAATTTTATAGAAACGGATGAGAGTGGTAATGGCTAGGAGGTTCGAACTCAAAACCTCTTGATAAGTGTAGATCTAAAGCACTATAATTTCACAAACATAAGCAATCTTGCTCCCATAATTACGATACTTGACCTCAAGAAAAAAATACACTACGATTTTGATAAATGTCGTCAAAGGTGGATGAGAGTCATATAATATACTCCTAATTTAGTGTGAATCTAATGTCCCTTTAAGACGATTTTGGGCCTAAGGAAATACATGGATATGCATGCTAGTGGCCCAAAACACATATGGATACTTGATTGAATTAGGCTATGAAATTTAAAATGTGAGTAATGGTATTATAATGGACAATTCATATTAGTATCGCTAGCCTAATCTTGATATTGTATTGGTGAAACAGTATGATTGAGGGGTAACATAGTCAAAAAGTACTTTTTGTTTAGAAAAAAACCAGAGATAAACTTGTATGATACAAGCTGATCTATGCCAACCCATACCGATATGTATCAGTATTGTATCGTTTTTAAGGTGACCAATTGCCAATCCAGTACATGTGCAATAAAAATATGGTCTTTCTTTTGAAGTGGAATCACTATATCTTAATTCATTACAGTTTCCAAACACAGGCAAAACCAGTATCAATCGGTTGCTCAAAAAAAAAAAAAAAAAAAATCAGGTGTAAAGGCATTAGTTTCTTCACAAAAATTCTCAATAATCCACCCAAACCTATCATATCCCATTCCACGTGGTTATGATGAAGTAGAGTAAATACCAATACTCTGAGACCCTCTTCTTATTCTTGAAGCACTTTGGCATCAAATGCTCAAAATGTGGTTTCTTATAAATTGCAATTGCTGAGACTACTATACTCCTCCATCCGGCGAAGGAAATGGCGGAGAGGCCAATAGCTCTGGTTTTTGGGCCTTCTACTACTGTGGAGCAAAGGAGGCGGATAGGGGGAGAAGGTGGAAAGAAGGGTTCTTCATTTCCCACAGCCCAAGGTGGAGGATCTCACGCTGCTATTCCCAAAGGTGTCCCTTGGGTATCTTATTTCTCGTCATCACCAATGCAAAAGGGAGAGGGTTGGAATCTGAAATTCATTGCACCTGCTGTTGTTAATGGGAACACTGTTGATCATTGTCCAGCGGCTATTGTGAAGGAAGAAATGGAGAAATGGAAGGGTGTGTTGATCGGCCACTTCATTGGTCGACGACCATCTTTTCAATTTACAAGAGATAGCTTATTGCTTCAATGGAAAATTTCAGGTCACGTTGATGTAAACGTGCTCGATAATGGTTGTTCGTTTTCAGATTTAATGTCGTGGAGGATTGACTAAAAGTTCTTGAGGGTGGGACTTGGTTTGTCCAGAAAAAGCCTTTCATTATTTGGCCTTGGAGTCCATGCGCTTCTCTTGATAAGATTAATCTTTGTTCTATTCCCCTTTGGATAAGTTTACCAAATCTCCCGTTTCATTATTGGAGTTTTGAATCATTGAGTACAATTGGGAGTGTGATAGGGAAGCCCCTTATTACAGATAAGAGAACGATGACAAATGAGAGACAGTCATTTGCGTGCTTATGTGTGGAGGTAAATGTTGAAGATGAGTTGCCGAGTTCAGTATTTGTGTATGATGATGAAGGGATTGTCTTCATCCAACAGGTCCTTTATGATTGGAGACCTTCTAGTTGTAGCAATTGTAAGATCTTTGGTCATTCTTCTAGTCAGTGTGCAAGCCTTGGAGGTGAAATTAATGGTGATTTGGAAACTCATAAGACCAAAAAGGCATGGAGAGAATGGAGATCGAAGCAATCTGATCCGGTGGATTCGGTGGTTGGGGATGATACTCAGGCCGCCGCAGATGGTGGTACTGGTCAAATCGTTCTTTACAATCTTGGTCCAACCAATCCGAATGCAACCCAACAAGGCAATAATCATTCAAATTTCAAAAACAACAATGCTGGGGCGATGAAGGAAAATTTATTTGCTGCATTGGCAGATTTGATTGATGAGGACGAGGAATCAAATATCGATGAGATTTCGATTAATGTGGAAAGTAATGAGATTGTCTCGGTTAGCATGGAAGGTGCTGAATTGGAAGGTGCTATGAAAGATTCTTATGTAAATATCCTTTCCATTATAGGTGAAGATTCACTTCCTTAGTCTAAGGAAGTGTCATCTATCAAGGAGTGTAACTTGCAGTCAAACGAGCTATTTGTAGGCAACCAAAGATTGGAGATAAGATCAGAGGAGGTAATTATGGACAAGTTAAAATCTGTTCCTACTTCTTCTCTTTTAGCACAAAAGGATGAGGTGGCACTTGATCTTCCTTTGGTAAGAAATCACATGGTGATTAAGGAGGTTGAAACTTCCTTTAAGGGGGCAGTTTTCAAGGAGATTGAAAAAGACAAAGATTCTGAAGAAGGTTGGAGTGATAAAAAAGAAAATGAGGGGTCGGGAGAGGAGGGGAATGAAATTTCGTCACCATCTCAAAGCCCAAAGCGGTTTGAATCTTTGGCCAAAATATATGAGAGGCATAATAAGCAGACTAAGAGAAGTGGTGAAGTCCAAGTTCATGACGCGGGAGTTAGTGCTTGGTCTGTGGTTTGTGGTTGTCGCAGAAATCGTGGGGGCAGGGGAGTCAATATCAAAAGTGGTCGGGTGGCTTTTCTAGCTTCATCTAAGACAAGAAGGAACTTAGAAGGGCCGATGGTGGAAGCTTCTACTTCTGCTCGGATTCTCCAAGTGGTGGCAATGATACATGCTTTGGCGGTTGCTACGGAAAATAAAGTGAGAGATTCGCAGAATTTCTCTAACTATGTTCATGCTGATGGTTAGACTCGAAAGTCTGGTAGGACTGCATTTTTAAAGAAATGATTAATGTTTGCTCTCACAGCTGTTTGGAAGGCCTAGATTTCTTTTTTCTAGGTGTTGTGCCCGTGTCTTGTTGCCAGTGTGCTCTCTTTGCTGAGGGTAATGCCTTAGGTGGAGTCAGATTACTGCTCTTTTTTTATTTTCTTGCAATTATTTTTATTCTTTTTACTACAAATGACCCTTTAAAAAAATTCCAACAAAAAAAAAAAAAAAACTCCTAGCAAAAAAAAAAACTCCTCCATCCAAAGTTCATAAACCCATCTCTTCCAAAGTTGAGTGATGGGTTTTACCTTATGCTATTGTCCATTAACTGCTCTTTATCTTCTTGGTCTTCTTCTCTAGTGCAGTAGCTACTTGAGCTTGGCATATTCACAACCATCAAGAGGATCAAATGAAATAGATCGGTTAGCCTTGTTGGCTTTCAAGTCTCGCATAACAAATGATCCTTTTCACGTTGTGAGCTCCTGGAATGACTCCGTCCCATATTGCGAGCAGCAAGGCATTATATGTGACGGTCGTCGGCATCCAAACAGGGTCATTGCTTTGCTTTTACCATCCAGTGGATTGGTTGGATCCATCGCTCCAGAAATAGGAAACCTCAGTTTCCTTGGAGAGATTTCAATCGACAACAATAGATTCCATGGTGAGATCCCTGGCCAAGTAAGCTTTCTATCCAAGGTTCATTATTTATCTCTACACAACAATTCCTTTGAAGGGGAAATCCCACCCAACATATCACGTTGCTCCAACCTTGTGGAGATCGATTTAGATCACAACAATATTGTGGGGAAAATTCCAGTAGAACTTCGCACCTTGTCGAAGCTTCCATACCTTTCATTGGACGCCATCAGATTGACAGGAAATATCCCACCTTCCTTTGGGAATCTTTCATCCGTTGAAACCATTTCCACATCATGCAATTATTTAAGTAGGAATATCTGCCCTTGGCCAAATGGAAAGATTAAAATAATCTTCCTTATTTGAGACTAACAAACAATTCATTTGAAGAAGAAACCCCATCCAACATATCACATTGCTCCAACTTTATGGTGCTCAATTTGGGTTCTAACAATATTGTGGGGAAAATTCTATTAGAACTTGGCACCTTGTCGAAGCTTAAATTCCTTTCATTCCGCTTCAATAGATTGACAGGAAATATCCCACCTTCTTTTGGGAATCTTTCATCCCTTCATAGCATTTATGTATCATCCAATTATTTAAGTGGAAGTATTCCAGATGCCCTTGGCCAAATCACACGATTAAAAAATCTTAGACTTGGTGACAATAAGTTATTTGGTACCATCCCTTCCACTATATATAGTCTTTCTTCACTCGTGATTTTTGATGTCAGAGATAATCAATTTCAAGGGAGTCTTCCATCTAATCAAATTTCTTCTATTTTCAATGATGAATTTTCCAATCTTTGGTTGATAGACTTAAGGAACAATTTGCTAGAGGGACCAATCCCTACATCAGACAATCCCTATTGTTTGTCCCATCATTGTGGTCTATAGATTTGTCCCATAACCAATTCAATGATATACCAGATGACTTCTCCCAAGACACTTTGGTTAGAAAAATCCCAACCGTTGCTTGTGGTGGAACTAATCTGAAAGTTAGTTCTTAATTTTTCCTATAATAAATTGAGTGGTGATGTGATTCCCAAGTGTCATTGACAATCTAGGTGTCTTAAATCTAGAGGGGAACAACTTGCATGGACCCATTCCTGATACTTACACCAAAGGATGCAAACTACAGATGTCATGCCCCGCTCACACAGAATCGGACCGGTGACCGGGTTAACTCCGGTTAACCCAAACCTGTCAAGATCATCTGATACAGTATCCAACCACAGCATATACACATCTAAGATAAATGTTCAAAAGTTCAGCGAAAGACTCAATTTTCCTGTAAATACCCCCAATATACTTGATACCCAAATTGTAGTATATCGATAAATACATGTGGGCCCGGAGGCATGATATTTACACAAAAAGAATAACAATTCACGTATCAAGTACACAAAAAGGGGTCACCAAAAGAATCAAAAAGTAAAACCCTATAAGGCGTTAATACTGCGGTCCCGCAGCACAGCCCTCGCACGTGCAATCCGTACCGTGCTCATACTCCTCAGGGACCCACCAATCCTCATTGAAAAACTCAACTGTGGGGCCCGACCCTTAACCTTCAGGCAGGTGACCTGCAAAATCATCTAAAAGAGGTGTACACGTGGGATGAGCTCACTAGCTTAGTAAGTGAAAAGAAGGACCACACAACAATCCACACAGCAATCACATCCATATGCTACATGCTATGCAATTCATTTTAGACCTCATCCACCTAAACATTACTAAGTCTTTGGTTTAGTGCTGCTATAACCATAGTGTGCGTATACTCCGGGTATGAGCCGTGAACTCCATCCCGCGATACTCCCATAGGGCTGTCGGAGAAGGCCCACCGTGAGTACTCGAAAAAGTAAAGCATGCCGACTACCGGTTCTCGACAAAAAGTAAATGACAGAAAGTAAAGGTGCTGACTCCAGCAATTTAAAAGCAGTACGATTGGCCCTCTTGAATATACCACTGAGGTTGTCGGCTGTCCTAATGACTAGCCGGGCGTATATCTAACTGCCACAGTGACTCCACACCCACGACCACTGCTTCCCCCAAGTGATAACCCAACTCCTGAACCCCTGTTGGAAAGGGTCGTAGCACGGGAAGATGATAATCCTTAACCGCATGCTCCTATATGACATAGTACAATTGCATAGTACCACCGTGTCCCATTCCATGGGCCACCAATGCACTCGTTTCCAAGCCGACTATGGCATCTAGTCTAATAATGCATCATGCACAGTGATCCCATCATTCATCACATAAGCACATCAATCATTTAGCATTGAGAAAGTAAAGCACAACACACATATCATAATCATATGAGGATGACTAAGCTACACATAAGTTGCATGATGACATGGCTAGTCTAGATACAATTGAATGATGCCAAACAAGCCTTAAAATAAAGTCAAGCATCCTCTCCCCACTTACTTGTCGTATACAAAGACTCACGCCCGGTACAGGTGAGATCCGACGCGAGAAACGTAAATTTTGGTGAATCTATCATAAGTGAATGGGGTTAACATTTCCCCACTTTGGGGTCAAAACTAATAAGATTTGATGATAAAATCATGTTTAAAATCATAAAAGAAGATTGCACATCCGTTTTGGGTCCATTCAGACACAAAAATCACATTGGGGGCCTCTCAGGTGGGTCGGACAGCCCACCTCTCACAGCCCACCGGTCTTCTCAGGTGGGCCGTTGGCCCATCGGTTGGCCCACCAGTCGGCCCACCGGTCCTAGCCGAGGGCCTGCCCTCTCAGGCGGGTGCCCTCAGGCGGGCTGTGCGGCCCACCGGTCCCAACCCACCTGAGAGGGCAGAAAATTGCCCTCTTCCTTGAAACTTTCCCCAACCTTTGGGAAATCAAATGGGATTTTTCCAATCATATTTTCCATACATCCAAGGTCTTATAAGATGATTCTAACCTAGATCTAAGTTAGATTTAAGGATTGGAAAGCCATCTTACCTTCTTTGCTCAAGAACTCTTTCAAAACCCGAAAATCACTTCTTAGCTCAAGAAATCACCAATGCTTCTCCAATCTTGTAAACACTTCTTCAAATCCTTCAAAATCAACACATAGACCATCTATTAAACCTTAGATTCATCATCTCAAGGGGGATTTACAAGACCTCAAGGAACTCTACCCAAATCAAGGGTTTTACTTGGGTTTGGTGAAAGTTTAAGAAACATAGCCTTTGCTCACCTCTATTCGTAGATCTCGTGTTGGGGATCACTCTTCCGACGTCGGAATGGAAAGATCAAACCTTGGTGCCGCTTAAATCCTTTCCTTGCTCCTCTTCCTTCCCCTTTCTTCTTCTATGTTCTCTTTTCTCCCTTCTTTTCTCTCTCCTCTTTACTCTTCTCACCATCCTCTTAATGTAATAAATGTAAAAATGAAAAACACAATAACACTATTTATATTTTTTAAAACCACTAGTAACCACATGGGTGGGTCACTCAGGTGGGCGGATAAGCCCACCTGTGACCGCCCACCTGAGGGCCAAAAATTGGCCAACAAGTGAGATTTTGATGGAATTCGACTCTCGACATGTATCTCACTCTCGGCATAAGGTATATCATACGTATGCGCTTTAGGATATGACTACATACCAGCATTATCCGTACATGGCCTTATGATACGTGCATGTGCATGGCTTGGGTACATCCGTCTCCTCTGGCACTGACTCAGACTTATCTGGCCAACCTGTGTTCAAAGTCACCCTTACCATCATGGTCCATAAGGAACCTGCCTTAACCCTCTCTGGTTCGGGTCCTGCATGGTTAAACCGGGTCAACCGTGTAATTAGACCGGGTTTTAAAAAGTAGGGTACACAACAGATACTCAATGGGAACTGACTACAAGGGAAAGTACCAACTGTTGGGTCCCGATTGACACTGAGAGGGGGGGGTGAATCAGTGTGCCAAATATTTTTTCATTTTTTAGCAGTACCCCTAATGTGGCAATCACCATTTGTACTTCAATAGCACAGTCTACTGATGCTGCCCAGAGCTGCTATATACACTACTGACCATTCTTATTGTTGCACAGAACTTACTCACATAACCTGTATTGCTGCCCAGAGCTATCTCATACACCTCACACGGTAATCACTATCACATACATATACAGTCGTTTGCACATCTACACTGCACCACCAAGTGGTCAGGTCTACCAGATATACACACCCATTCTGCAGCCAAACACTCCAATCCGTAATACAAATACAAGCATACACATCCACAACACAAGAAATACGTGCTTCAGCCAGTTACGTACATGCACGGAGTAATACCCATTTTCGGGCTCAGCATTTACTCAATACTAATTATGACTGCACCCACAGCTAAGGGACACATTCTCAGTTTCCACCAATGACATACAATGCTAAGTCTTCACCTTAGTTTTCTCAGAATGATCTGAGAGGCTATACCCACGGCAAATAGGTTTAGGTAGTTATAACTACCAAGACATTAGCCCCTGTGTCCAGCACCCACTGAACACCAATAAAAAATAAAGTTGGGCTTATAACAATGTCCTATAGTGAAGCACTCATACATGTAATTTGCCCCCAAATAGACTACAATTATCACTTAGGCATTTTATCAAATATCTTGCCTACAATGATTTATAATAATGAAAATTTGATAAAAGTGAGGTTACCTTGGTAAGGAGTAACCGTCGAAGATGCAATAATGTCGATATCTACTTGAAGCGGACCACAACCACGTTGTCTCGATGTCGCTAGTGCTTCAACCCCGGTTGGCACTTGGGTTTCTTGAAGCAACTCACAAGAATTAAATTCTAGGTTCTTCTTCTTTCTTTTCTCCTTGTCTTTACTTTCATGGAGTAACAATGGCATTCATATTCACACACACACACACACTCTCTCTCTCTCTCTCTCTCTCTCTCTCTCTCTACTTCTCCTCTTCTAGTCTTCCTTGTAAATAAAGCTTTGATGGAAAAATAGTATTCTCAACAAGAACTATCAAACTCCATTAATTGGATTTGAGAAAATATTTCTTGAGAGGCATTTAAGACACACACAAAGAGAGGGAAAAACTTCTTCTCTATTTCCCTCTTCTTCTCTTCTCTTTCATTTTCTTTTTCCTTCTCTTGGCAACAACCAATAGAGCTTGTTGCCTTAGTTTCCAGTAGCTTCCTAAGCCTCTAATGGGGGCTATAGATCAAGTGCAAGAGGATGGAAGTCTTTCATTCAAATCCTTAGCCTTCTATGAGCTTCAACTCATTTTTCCAACCCCCTCCATAATCCCTCTGCCTGATTTCTTCCCTCTGGTGTGTAAAGCTCAGAGAGATGAAAACTTTCCAACTTGAATCACCCAAATCGGAGTTAATATGAGGGAGATATATCCATTTGAAGTTGGACCAATGAGATAGCCGAAAATAGAATCTTTGTAGGAGTGGCGTAGTCTACCCCAGTGGCGCGTGCAACAGGGGTGAAATCTGACCGTAGATCTCATCTAAAAGAACTTATAATCTAAGCCGTCTGATTAACCAATGGACAATAAATCTAAACCATTAGGTTTGAATCTTACAAAGTCAAAAGATGACGTCATCATGACGTATGCGCTGACATTGTTAGACGCGTTGTCGATCATCGATTGGTTGGTGTAGCGAGTTTCACGGTACACTGTCAGCTAACTTTAATAAAGCTCCATCGATCTTGATCGTTAGATCGAAACCAATTTGATATGATTGGCTCAGATCAAGATATGAAGAATCTCTTTATAGATTCTATGCACATGCGCTATACACAATCAAGACTCAATATGGTGAGGTGCCACACCATGATGTCCGATGCACTTCACCAATGAGGATCTTCGCGTAGAAATCTTAATCGTCTCGTCAGCGCGTAAGTTTAGCAGCCGTTAGATGAGAATAAGGCCTACGTAGCTTCATTGGAACCCTCCATTGTACAACTCTATACTCTCTTTTATTACAATCAAGCCTCTACCTCCATATATTTCAGTGCTTAAAGACCCACTGCAACTCAGACCTTAAAAATCTTGAAATTACACAAAGCCCTTCAAATTGGAAAAATGAATTCCGAAAAATCCACCCAACACCAAGAGCAACTGATGGATTTTCGGTTTGGATTTTCGAACTGGCTTCACGAAAACACTTATAATTTTTTCATACAATATCCGATCGAGATGAAACAAAGTGCATTGAAACCGTGACTGGACGCTCTACGACTTTTCAGGAGATCCAATCATCTAACTTAGCAATGTAAAAAGATCAAAATGCCCCTAGACCTTTCCAATGACGCATCTTTCTCATACGAAATCGAAATGCAATGAAATTAGAACCGTTGAAAAGATTGATTTTTTGTCGTATTGTTACATGGAGAACACTTCCTTTAAAAAAAATATTCTTCAATGCCGAAATTGCCCTTGACTGCCACAAATGCCGTCACTTCTTCATACGGTATCGGAATGTGACAAAATTAAATGCACTGGACTAGGTAAATTACAATATATCTTTTTCATGAAGAAAAGATCTTCCAAAAATGTCATTTTCATTACTGAAAATGCTCCCGAGCATAAATAGGCCCATTTTGCTAATTTTGACTCAGAAACCTGCACTACATACTAAGGATGTATCAAACCATTTCATGCATACCAAGCGGCTCTGCTATCTCATCGGTGACACTGAATACTGCCATATCATCATTTCCATCCACGTCACCCAAACTGGCCAGGACATCACCGCCACGTGGCCGGGTTGCCAACAAGGACACCATTAAACAACACCAACATCATTAGAATATGGCAAGAATATGGAGGTGTTAGATCTTGGGATCAACCAGTTGAGTGACACCTTTCCCTTTTGGTTGCAAAGCCTATAACGGATGCGTGTTTTGGTTTTACAATCTAACAAATTCTATGGTCCCATTACACATAAATCAAAGCCTCATTCTGATTCTGATTCTCCCTTCCCAATGCTACATGTGTTTGACATCTCTCTAAACAGTTTCACAGGAAAATTTCCACTGGAATATATTTGTCAATAGAAATCAATGTTGGTTACTGATGTACATCAACAGGCAAATTATATAAGTTTGCATAATGCAAGTGCACTTTCCTATCTAGTTACACTCGAGATTGTAATTAAAGGATTATATATGGAGATGGAGAAGATCATAGAAACATTCACCACCATAAATCTTTCTTACAATAAGTTTCGAGGAAATATTTCAGTTTCAATTGGAGAACTTAAAGCACTCATGGGGCTCAATTTATCTCCAAATGGCCTTATAGGCCAAATTCCATCTTCATTTGCTCAGTTGATTAAGTTTGAGTCTCTAGATCTTTCTAGAAATAGTTCATCAGGGGAAATCCCCAACAACTGGGAAGTCTCACATTCCTTTCGGTTCTAAATCTATCACAAAATGATCTCATGTGAATGATACCACAAGCAACCAATTTGGAACATTTTCGGCTGCTTCATATGAAGGAAATGTTGGGTTATGTGGATTTCCATTACCAAAAAGATGTGGAGTGATAGAGAGAGCATTACCTCCAGCTTCGACACTTGAAAAACAAGAAGATTCTACAAGCTTACTAGATTGGTGATTTGTGATTGTAGGGTATTATTCTGGAGTCATAATTGGGGTGGTGATTGGACAAACTATGTTTTGTAGGATCATTGCATGCTTCAATTTAACATCAAGAATGGAAAAATTCAAGCCAAAGCAAAGGTCAAGGAAGAGCAAAAGGAATGGGAGAGTAAAATGAACAACTGTCAAATTGTGGAGTGAATAAGATTTCAATTACCTATTGTATAATATTTTTGCAGAGATATATGAATTCTTTCTATTTCCTTCTGTCTCATACATGTCTTTACTTGTGTACTTAATGTTGAGTGTACTTCTATTTCTCAGTAATTTTGGGTTGTCTTGATTTCTTTTCTTGAGTAGGGATTTTGTGGAGTCAGGCCAAGCCTCTCCATTTGGGATGTAATTTGTGTTCATTTAATCTAATAAACTTTATGATTGCTACTCTGGGTGCATGTGTGTGTGTGTGTGTGCGGGAGAGAGAGAGAGAGAGGAAGAGAGGGATCTTGTTTGTGAGGGCTACCGAGGGTTAAACACCTATTTTAGTAGATGTATGAAGGATAGTAGAGGTAAACTTGTAAACACAATTTAGGAAGAACCTGCCAGTGTCTGTCTACGCTTAGACATAGTGGCTATGAAAAGACCTCACTTCTCTGCACCGAAGATGCTGCCATGCACCTTCCCATTGGCTCGTGCACTAACATGTACTTCCAATGAGGTAGCATTCTATTGCTCCACAATTTATTATCGCACTTGTTTCATTAGCTTCCATAGATTATAACATATAATGTATTCACATATTGAGTCACATCTATCCTTTTTTTTTTTTCTTTTTTTCTTTCTAGGTGGAACATTTCTTACCTAGTAGGGGCACACATAGGCTGAATTGATTTTAGTAGAAAATATTTTGCAGAAAATATTTTTAGAAGAAAAATAAATTATGGAAATATTTTTACCATTACTCATTAATGGTAATGTCAAGGGTAGCATTTCTCCTTCACGAGGTATTCGTCAAGGAGACCCAATGTCTCTGCAATTTTAATTCTCTACTCCCAAGCTTTGATAGCAGTTATCAATCAAGCTGTGGAGAATGGATCTTAACATGATATTCGGGTGCGCCATAGAGGGCCAGCCATCACTCACCTCTTATTTGCAGATGACCGCCTAGTTTTCTCTAAGGTCAACTTGCGTGATGTTAATGCTCTCAAGGGTTGCCTGGACACCTATTGTAGAGCTTTAGGCCAAGCCATAAATTTGCAAAAGTATACACATTCAAAGTTTAAAAGATCATTTTCTAGAGTTCTAAAGGTGCAATATGGAGATGGCCCTACCAAGTATCTTGACCTACTGATAGACTTTGGAGTTTCTAAGAAAGATTTATTTTAGGAAGTGAAGGAGAGGTCCCTTAAGAAGCTGCAAGGGTGGAAACAATCTTGTTTAACTCACGAAGGTAAGGAAGTGCTATTGAAGGCTGCTATTTCTCCTATGAAAAATTTTGTACGCTCCTGTTATAAGATTACAGTGTCTATACACGAGTCCATTCAAAAAGCTACTGCTGATTTTTATTGGGGAGAGAAGGATAAGGGTTCTAAAATACACTAGATTTCTTGAATTAGGCTCTGTCGTTCTAAGCTCCAGAATCAGGCTTTGTTGGCAAAGGCAGCTTGGATGTTGTGGTCTTTTCCAAACTCACCACATTGAGCCTTGCTCTCACAATCTATCTATTTTCCAAGATCATCTTTCCTTGAGCCTCGGTTGGGTCATAGTCACTCATGTGGCTGGAGGATTTTATTAGAAGGACGGAAAACTCTAATGGTAGGGTTATTTTGGTAAATTGACTCTGGCACAATAGTGAGAATATGGGAAGATAGTTGGGTTCCTACCCTCACCAATTACAAGATTCCACACCCAAAACCTGATAATTGCTCTCTACAGTTCATCTTGGATCTTATTGACCCTATTGCTCACTATTGGAGGATGAATCTCCTACATCAATACTTTCAGCCATATGTGATGGGTCATATTCTAATGATATCTCTCAATACTTGTGTAGGAGATAATAAACAAATTTCAGGCTTTCACGGGATGGTCGTTTAACTGTGAAGACAGCATACCACCTCTTGTCTAACAAAACTCATGTATTGGCTGTGTTTGGTCCTTCTTCATCAAAAGTCCATCATTGGGGGCTGGTGCCTGAGCGTTGTGGAAGAGAATCTGGTCTATAGATACTTTGCCAAAAATTAAAGGTTTCCTTTGACGTTTATGTGCACAGGGCTTGCAACTTGTGAGGGGCTGCATACTAGAAATGTCCCTATAGATCACTCATGTTAGAGGTGTGGAGAGGGGATGGAAACTACAGATCATATTATTATGGGGTGCGAGTTTGCAAAAATCATATGGTTTGGGAGCAGCTTGTCTTATCTACCACCAACAGATAGAGTTCCCATGATCAGTGTGTGGTTGGCAAGTTGGGATCTTCTTTTTTGTTCAGATAAAAGGGTGGCTCGAGAATCTCTTTCTAGAGCATCCTTTCTTTGTTGGTATGAAGAGCTCGCAATGATCTAGTGTTTAATGTTCATGTATGGTCGTCACAAAAATTGATTGCAACAATGAGAAGGCGTATTCTGAGTATGCATCGAGAAAGGCTGTTGTATCACATAGAACTCCTGTTTAGCAGCCTTTGAAGGATTCATTTGGTAGTAAATGGCTAACCAATTTGATTGAAAAATTGAGTTGTAGAGATGACCTAATTAGTTGCTATTGACACTCCTGCTTCTGCCCCAAAGTCAGTATTCAAACGCATTGGAATGTCTCTAAAATTACTTAATTTGATTGAAATTTTTCACTCAAGTGAATCTGTTCTTAGCTTACAACATTCCTAGATTGTTTATAGCCCGAATACTTTGCGACTTGAGTTTCGATTACATTACATTGGACTAAGACTAACAGGCAAAGACTAATCAACCGTTTGATTAGTGAACACCTGGGACCTTCGACGAACTGACACAATCGAGCGTTTGCAGCTTCGATGGCCGATAGGTGGGACACTCATGCCTAGTCGTTGATGCTCATCCAGTTGCACCTGTCACTGGCCCACTTTTCCAGTTTGCAATCAGTTTGACCTTGTTTTGGCCTTCCCCCGGTTGTACACATTTCTCATAACACTTTAGTTATTCTAAACTTACCTATTTTATGTTCCCAAATTAAGTGAAGAAGGAATCAAATTGAAAGGTACAAAGGTGTAATCCAATGCAAACCATCAGTACAACCACATGTAAACTGAAATGAAAGACATTACAAGTCAGAATGGCAAACAATTTTTCAAAATCAGACTATACACCGTATATGAACCAGTCAACAAAATCTGAATAGAAACTGATAAAACTGGACCAACTGTAAAAACGAATTCTGATTTTGACTGATTTCTATCTAGTTGGGTTTTGATTTGCACCTTGTTAAAATATAAATCAAACCAAAACTAGACCGAATAACTGGTTGAAGATAAGAAAACAAAAAAGACTTATGCTGCTAACCAGTGAAGTACGTAGCAGCATCATTTCCCCTAACTCAATTACTCAAATGCTTCAAAAGGAAAAATAACAAAGCCTTTACAGACGAGCAGATCAGAAACTCTAAACCAGGAAAAACAACAGAAATTTGAGAGTTACTACCCTGTCTTGGCATCAACAAGAACAACCCCCGGACTGTGGCTGGGACTGTGATGCATTACCAGTGGTAGATTTCAGATTAACATCAACCATGTCTTCTTGTTTCGTCGAAGAAAGTGTTTCCATTCCTGGCAATGCAGCCGCTATCTTCCAGAAGAGCGCCTGAAGAAAGATTCATTAAGACAATCAAAAAAAGTTCAACAACGAACCAAAAGGAGTAATGACAGACTTCTTCAATCAGTAACTCCAGAAAAAATTTTAATTGAGAGTAGAATCAATGGACCATGAAAGCTGGTGAGCAGGTGTATCCGGACACATGCACTAGGGGGCTGGTTTGGAGGGCCACCACCAGTATCTCGAGAACTGGCCTGGAAAACTGGTTTAGCAAGTCACCTGGTAACCAAGGTCAGTAGCTCAACCCTGCAACACCTTGTCTCTCAAATAGCCAACTGGCCATTTGAGTAGGCAACTGAACATGTGAACCAGCTGGTCAGACAGGCAAGTGTCCTATTGAAAACCAGTGATCCTACATTAAGCAGGAAAGAAAATTTAACCTGACGTGCCTACCATGATGTTGAAGCCGGCTTTGGCACTGGTCTCGATAAACATTACATTTAGGTCACGAGCTTTGTTTTCAGCTTCCTCAATCGAAACTTGCCTGTTAGATCATCCACAAGATGTCGGAGGTGTGACTAAACGAGAACAGAACATCATTAGGCATACAAATCTTTGGTTACAGCCCAATCCAGTTCTTGTATATCATTCTCCATAACCAAGCAGCACTCAGAAGAATAAATCTTTACATGAACCATCACAAAGGAAGTTTTAGCAAGGTTATATAGGTAGTGACCAGAGGATTTTCTTGTTCTTCTTTTAATCTAATATATTTGTTCATTCATACATTTAATATGTTATCTACTCTTCCTTTATGTAGGTTTGTCCTTTTGAAATTCAAACCATTGAAACTAAAACCTAAATGCTCCACTATAGCACTTTTGTCATTAGGATTCACAGCTCAAAATAATATATTGGCATTTGGTAGATGAATGTAAGGCAGACAATTTATCATTTCTCTAGGCTCCATCAGGTTAGAAGCGAAGTGATGTAGATATAACTGCACTTACTTGGTTGGACCAGCACGATCAGCATGACCAGCTGTGGAAGCCAAGGGCCAAGAAAAACCGGTCCAGCCCAGGTTTTTGGTCCAACAAGGGCTGGTAGTAGTTTGGTTAATAGTATGTCTTTTATTTTATCATACTTGTTTTGGGATAGGATACGTAAGGGAAGTAGGAGTCAATTTCGGTTTTGGAGTCTAAGTATGAGTCAATTTCAGTGTTAAAGTTTAAGTGGGAGAGTTATTTTAAATTCTTTTAAATATTTGCATAAACTCAATGATGTAGATAAATCACTTGGGCTTATTTTATTGCAAATAAGCCTTCGGGTGTGTTATATATGTGTTGGACCTTTGATCTCATAGGTTTTCTTTGAAATGAGCTACTTCAATAGGCCTAAATTATGGGTAGAAGGTAGAAAAACGGGATTTAATTAATTAATTTAACTAGTTGCTATTTAATTCAATAAAGGTTCATTAGGCCATTAGTTAGTTGTAAAGTCCTATATGGACTATTAGTTAGTTAGTCTTACTCCATGTTGGAGTCATAAAGCCAAGTCCTAGTCCTATTTTGAATTCATAGTTGTAGTAAGAGTGTCTAGTCCTCTTTGAAAACTAGCTCCTAGTCTTAGTATGATTGTAAACTTCCCCTCTATAAATAGAGAGGCATATGTACCATTATTAGAGAAATTTGAATGAAAGAAAGTTTACAACTAAATGCTTAGAGCAGTTGAAATAGCTGTGGATAAGAAGACTAGGCTGAGATAACTAATTCCTTTATTCTCTTTCACCCTTCTCAACCCCCATCTGTTTTATTCTTCTTTTTCTATTTTATTTACTGTAACATTCAAGAGGTATAATTCAGATTCTAATAAAAGTCCGTAAAAATCAAAACCGATCAGCAATCCTAGTGGTAATAGGAGAGAGATCGATCTCCTCTCTTTCTCTCTTCTGTACTCTATTCAGCTAGGTCTTCAAACAGGGCATTCTAGGCCTCATAAGGGTCCCACGATCCTTACCTAGTCATTTTTGGAAGCATTCAGCTGCTGTTCTTGAAGGTTCTTCTCAGTTTTCTCTCTCCTAGGTTAGCAAATCAAGAAAACTTGTAACTTCACAACCAGTAGTCAGAATCCTCTCAACTTTGGGGGATTTTGTACTCTCCCTAGGGACTATCTATGCCCAAGAGTGCAGTTCAATTGGACTCCTACAGACCTGGCCGCACCTCTCTCTCTAGCTCTATAGCATGTCTTTCTCTCTCCTATCGGGATGGGTTTTGGATTGGTTTTGTTCCTACATTAGTATTCTACCTTTGAGGGTTTATTTGATAATCTTATTTCTTTGTTTTCTGCTCCTATTTATATTGTTTGGGATTATAAACTGCTAGGGTAGTTTCTTGTAATCTACTCCTGCATTACTCAATGTTTGAGATTAGAGTGAATTTTATTTTAGAACAAGTGAATTTGTGCATTATGTGTGATCCCCTCCTCCTCTTTATTCGATTTCCATCTCTTCCCTAAGGCTACCCCATCAATTTGGCATCAGAGCTAAAGGATCCCCTATTGAAACATAACTCCATCCACCCCACTCCCCACTGTAGCCCTGTGACTCCCTTTCTCTCCCTAATCCTCTCCCTATTCTACCGAGAACACCCTAATTCCTACCCTTCGATTCCAAAAAAAAAAAAAAAAAAAATTCTTACCCAACGTCTCAACCGATACCCCAACCCTACCCCTTTAACCCTCTTGAAACCCCCACCGAGCCTCTGTTACCTTCGTCTCGGCCTCAAACTTCCATCATCAAAAAAAAAAAAAAAAAAGAGAGAGAGAAGCCGACAATAAGCATCAGTGAGAGAAACCAGAAAAAAGAAAAGAAAAAGGGTAGCTCAAAAGACGAGAAGAAGAAGAGAGAAGCAGAAGACAAGAAGAAGAAAAAAAAGCAGCAGAGAGAGAAGACAGAATCAGATGATGAGAAGAGAAAGAGACAGAAGAAGAAAGTATAGAAGAAGAAAAGAAAGAACAGAAGGAGAGAAGAAAGAGAAGAGAGAGAGGAACATACCTAGTTCGATCGGTCCACAGCTGGTCGTCGAGCTTCCGCCTTCTTATTTATCTAGTTTCGTCTCCAAGAAGGAGGTCTTTTTTTGTTGGTAGCACAAACCCCCACCCCGGCCTTTCTCTCTTTTACTTTCTCTAGTTTTTTATTTTCCTATCCTTTAATTCCTTTATCGCATACTTTTTCATTACTTCCAATTATACTCCTGCCCCTATACATGACACCCCCTTTGTGTTTCAAGTTGAACTTTCCAATATTTACAATTCTACTATCCTTAAAAAAAAAAAAAAAAAAAAAACAAGGATTCACTTACCATTCTGCCATTGCCTTTAAACCTCCTTTATTTACTACTTTATCATCATATTCAAGTGTAATCTTGCATACATCGACCATGGTAGCAAATAGTGAAGTTGTTCAATGGCTGAACTCCTATAAGGGATAAACTGATGCAAAATTTGAAGCTCTCACTACTGATGTCACTTCCCTTAAGATAATGATGGAATCCATACAAGCTTCTATTGGTCGTTTGGCGATGGCAGATAGAGGAAAAAGTCACATTCAATCTAGGGATTCTTCCAACACCACTCCATAGGATCCGTCACCACCACCACCATCATTGCCACCACATTATACACCGCCACCACTACCTCCACCACTATATGGAACTGGCAGATATAATGATGGAGTAGAAAGAGTAGCAAGATTGGATGTCCTTGATTTTTATGGAGACAACAATCTAGAATTGTACCTTAACTGGATTCACAGCTTAGAGATATTCTTCAGATGGTACGAATTGACTGAGGCTCGAAAAATCCTATTTGCAAAGGTCAAACTGAAAGGCACGGCCTGAGTCTAGTGGATCAAGCGACAGCATTAGAACCGAACCCGAAGCATTGGTTTAGTCACTACTTGGGCTGAAATGCACGAAGTTATGAATCGGAGATTCTTGCCTTTTGATTACAAGCAACGCATGCATCTCAGGTTTGTGCAGCTAAAACAGGAGAATTTAACTATGGAAGAATATGTTGCTAGGTTTTATTATTTGGTTACTCGTTCGGTTTTGAGTGAGATGAAGAAGTAATGGTGGCACAATTCCACAATGGTTTGCACCCTCAACTTAGTGTTGCCCTTGCCTCTGGCTGATTACCTACAATGGAGGATGTTGTCCAAGTAGCATATCAGGTTGAGGAAAATTTGAGACGTCTATACAATCAAAAGTCATTTACTACTTTTTCTGGGGGTCCTAGTTCTATTCAGCCAGAGTCATATCAACAAGAAAAGATAATCAGCAGATCACAGGCTAATGCTTCATCTATGTAATCTTCACGATCTAGCCGATCATATTCTCCACTTCGATGTGATTTAGACATGTATCTTCACGGCCTAATCATCAATACTCCTCACCTCAGTGTGGTCATGAGAAGAACTTAGTATTTCCAAAGGAGATTATTCAATATTTCCAATGCAAGGGGTATGAGCATCAAGCTAATCAATGTCCTAACCGGTTGTTAGCATACATCGATAAGGATAATTTGTTATCCTATATACCAGAAGAGCAACCGAAAATAGGAACAATAAATCTGGAGGCTGAATGCGATATTGAGCCTAATGAGATTAATGATAGTGATAGTGATGGTGAGCCTCAACCGTTCTATATGATCCATCCTATTTTGACTACACAGAAGATTCCCGAGGAGGACAATTGGCACCGTAATAGTATCTTTCAGACTAGGGTGCGATGCAATGACAGCTTGTGTAATATGGTGATTGACCTCAATACTTGTATTGCTGAAGATGCTGTTGGCAAGTTGGGTTTGAAAATTGAACCTCATCCGAACCCCTACAAGGTTAGGTGGGTGAACAATAATAATCTGAAAATTCATGAAAGGTGTTTGCTTACGTATTCCATTGGTGGATTGATTGGTCAGGTTCAGTGTGATGTTCTTCCTCTGAAAGTCTGTCACATTCTTCTAGGGTGCCCATGGTTACTTGACAAGAAAGCCAAGCACTGTGGATATGAGAATACATACTCTTTTCAACATGGTGGCCTTAAGATGAAGTTCCTTCCAGCAAAGGATCTTCCCCCTCTCAAACTTAAGAAGACAGTTGGTACTTTTCTCCTCAGGAGCATTGACTCTGATGGCATTCTTGGACCCCATCCAAACTTGACGGAGTCGAGTTCTTTTCAGAAGAGGAGAGTTGATGTAGATACAACTGCACTTCCCTGGTTAGACTAGCATGACCGGCTGTGGAAGCCAAGGGCCAAGAAGAACCGGTCTAGCCCAGGTTTTTTGTCCAACAAGGGCTGGTAGTAGTTTAGTTAGTAGTATGTCTTTTATTTTATCATGCTTGTTTTGGGATAGGATACGTAAGGGAAGTAGGAGTTAATTTCAGTTTTGGAGTCTAAGTAGGAGTCAATTTCAGTGTTAGAGTCTAAGTAGGTGAGTTATTTTAATTTCTTTTAAATACTTGCATAAACTCAATGTTTGAGATTAGAGTGCATTTTATTTCAGAATTAGTGAATTTGTGCGTTGTGTGTGATCCCCTCCCCCTCTTTGTGCGATTTCCATCTCTTCCCTAAGGCTACCCCATCAAGAAGTGAGGGGAAGGAAAATTTATAAAAGAAAATTTGTAATCAGTACAAATAATGCTTAAGCAAAAACTCAACTACTTTCTAAATCCAATAATTAAATTTCTAAATTTAGAACTAAATTTTACTTAAACTCTCAACCATATTCTTGGATTTGAATAGGAAAATAAAGATTCTATTTGAAAGGTTCAATTAACATAACTAGTGAGATGTTAAGTTAATAGAGAAATCATGCTTACTAAAGTTTCTATTTTCTTTCTAGAGTTTATTTCACTTTCATTTCCCTTTGCCTACAACAAGATGGAGAGGAAATCATTTTTTTGTTCTGCCTAGAAGTTTGATTTGAAGTGCCAGTTGCCCATCCCCACACCACTATACCCAACAAAATTTTTGGCCCTAGATGTAAAAGTACCATACAAGCTTTGAGACTAGCACTATTATTTTGAATTTTTATATTTTGTGATAATGACAACCAGAAGCCATGGTTTAGTATGAAAAACTGTTTGACTATCAAGGATTTTAAAGACAAGTATTAGAGACCGGATAATGTAATACTTGTTAGAGATGTGTATTAAGGGTAGTTTGGGAACTAGTTATTTTAATTATTTCCTTTTATTGTAATTATTCTTTTTTCCTTTTTACCTCCTTAGGGAGGTAGGTGTATGTAATTTCTCATTATACTTTAGTAAAGCATTATATGTGTGAGAGAAAAGATTCTCACTCATACGATTCTACCACTTCTTCTTCTCTTCTTCTCTTCTTCTCTTCTTCTCTTCTTCTCTTCTTCTTCTTCCTCTTCTCTTTCTCACTTGCTTCCTTGTTCTCTCACAATATTTAGATTCCAACTTGGTATCAGAGCTTCGGGTTGAGGTTTGAGAGTCATGCTGCCTACTCCTAGTTCTCATTTTCTCCAATTGCCATAAGTATAGCTTACAACCATGGGCATCATGGTAGGACAAAGCATATAGATGTGGATAGACACTTCATCAGAGAGAAAATAGACTCTGGCTACATATGCACACTTTTTGTAAGACTGATTATCAGTTGGTTGATCTCTTTACAAAAGGGCTCATTCATCATCAATTTAGTACTCTGCTGTCGAAGCTAGGAATATATGACATCTATTCTCCAGCTTGAGGGGGAGTGTTGGAGTTTGGGAACTAGTTAGAAATGAGTACTAAGGGTAGTTTGGGAGCTAGTTATTCTACGTGTTTCTTTTTACTTCTTTTTTCCTTTTTACCTCCTTAGGGAGGTGTATGTAATTTTCCATAATACTTTAATAAAGCATTACATGTGTGAGAGAGAAGATTAAATTAGGGTCTAAGTACTATAGTACAAACAATCATAGATATAACAATAAATATTTATAAGATAAAACGAAATACACATATGTTGCAATATAATGAAACAACAAAGATGAAATGAGTACAATTATGATCTCGATTATTATCACACAAGTCTATCCATTAAACTAATTAAAATTAGGGTCTGAGTACTACTGCAACATAGGGGATATCCCTGGTCCTAGAATCCAACACATGGGTCACCCAGTAATTTACACTATTTGCGAATCAGGAGCCTGCAGTCCCAGAATCCTACACATCGGACACCTGTGTTGTAGAATAGTCATGGTACCAAAAAACACATTGGTCACCCATGCTGTGGGATAGCCAGTATCTCACCCCTACTGGCAAGGGGTGTAGCACCCGGGTCATTTTCCTAGTCAACATATTTTTAAGTTTATATTGTATTTTTAGCGCTACTGCAACATAAGGGATATCCCAAGTCCCAAAAATCCCATCTGTCACCTAGCAATATATGCTAGTTGCGACTTAGGAGTCTGCATGTCTTAGAATCAAACACATTGGTCGCCTCGTAAACTGTAATGAATAATCCCCCCTACACCACGGTCCCGAAATCCTGCACATTGGTCACCCATGTTATAGGACAGTCACGGTCTCAAAAAACCCATCAATCACCTGTGTTGTGGGATAGCCAGTACCTCACCCCTACTGGCAAGGGGTGTATCACCTGGTTTAATTTTCTAGCCAACAGATTCTATGTTTTATATTGGATTTTAGTACTACTGCAACATAGGTGGTATCCCCAGTCACGAAGGTACATTATCAATCCCCAGGGATACAAACTAGTTGCGAGTCAAAAGCATACCGGTCCCTACATGGCTACTTCGGTACCCGGTAAGCCCCTATTAATAATCTCCCATAATACTACTACACCAAATCCAACATCGGATGTAGGATATACCCACCACCAAATCTAACATCGTGTGAGGGTTTGTCCAGACACTGACATCCCCACCACCTTAGTTACCAAAAATCGTCCTCAACCTCGGACCATCGGACGGTAGGATTAGCCAATACATAAACTGCTATTGGCAAGGGTTATAGAACCAGGATGATTGTCCTAGCCCAATGCATTCTATCATTGTATGAGTCACGTCACAAGCAAACTCACGCACCCCATGGGCTGATAGTGCCAAAACCAACCTTCGACCACCTGCACCCCAATCTCCACAACACACACACACACACTCACCCTGGGCATGTAGTGTCGAAAACCAATCTTGGCTACCCGGCATCCAGTCACACACACACACACACACACATTCACAACTCATATAATTATGCAATATACACATTCACTTCGAAATGACATGCTCATCCACATATGCATCATGACATAATTATTCCATAAAAGTCACATAAAATCCCCTCACCTCGAATCTCAAGTGTTGGTAGACAGTCAATGACCTCGTGTCACATTGTCCCATCCCTTCTTGGTTCTACTCCTAGGATACATAAGGTTTTTAACAAGTCAGTCATCCATAAGGAGGTGGGATCTTAGGGCACACATTCTAGCTTCATTTCCTATTTTCCTTTTCTTTGAATCATTCTCAAGTTGGGGGTTTTATGATTATAAAGCTGAGTTATATGTGGGGGATGTTCACCACTTCAATTGGCTTAGATTTAGTGTGCTTAGTGGGTTAGTTAAGATAGAGTTGCATAATGTAGCCAATTTTTCTAAAGCTCAAGTCTAGGTTAAGATAAATTAGGGAATTTCGGTTGAGGGTTTATGTGGTGACCGCCAATGGCTTATCTGACCACTCTAAGTCACCATTCATGTGTTTAATTTCATTTTTTCCAATTAAATTTTGGGTTTGAATGGTGAGATGTAGAGGATTTGGACAAAGTCCACTAATTCTAGGGTTTGGTTATCCAAATTACGGATTTTAGGTCGAAATTTCATAAAAGAAAATTCATAGACTCAAATTGAGCCACAAACCTTGCTAGGGTAAGTCTCCTACACCAAATCCCCCTCCCAATTGGTAGTCTTGACAAGTGGGAAGGTGGGTTTTAGGAAATTTGGACAATTTCTCTATTTCTAGGTTTTGTGTTGCCCAAATTGGGGGTTTGACGTGGGGATTTCACTAGGGATGGTTGGTGGGCTCAAATTGAACCTTTGATCTTGCTAAGGCAAGTCTCCAACATCAAATCCCCCTCCCAACTTGTAGCTTGGTAAGTTGGGAGGTGGAATTCGGTTGGGTTCCCTTACCTAGCTAAATAAAGAGTGGAGATGGGAGAGAGACAACTACCTAGAAGGTAGAGAGAGAGAGAGAGAGAGAGAGAGAGAGAGATGACTTACCTTCAATGGGTAGGTGCTCCCCTTACTCCTCTCTTCTTCCTCCTCCCTTGCTTTTCTCCTTCTTCTTCTCCTTCAACTTTCTCCCTTCTATTGCGTTTAATTTAGTGGAATGAAATGAATGGCAAAAGCTTTTATTTATAGTCACTTAAGTTGCTTAAGGGCTGTTGGTAAAAAATGAGTTCTACCCTTTACCAGTTTAAATTAAAATTTGGGATAATGGGACAAGCTTGGGGTGTCCCGATACATTAATCTATTCCTTAATAGGTTGTCCAAACTATTGGGAGTGGTTTGAGGTGCATTGGGTGTGAGGGCCTGGGCCCCACAACTAAATAACCCGATTGGGCGAGTACTCTCACTGTAGGGTGTTCACTAGTTGATTCCCATCAGCCATGTGCTGAATGGGGCCCTTCCAAGGTATTTCTACTGGGTGGGCCTCCCCCTTGTGGTGCATTAAGCTATTACGATTCAGGAAAATTCCCCGCCAATGGTAGAGGACTTTCCATGACTTATTCAATGGTTTGTAGCCCTTTAATGTAATGAGTTGGGCAAATCCACAAGTTACTAGTGATTGTCAATTGGGTTGCAATACTTATGCCCAAAAATTGAAATTAGCCCAGAGTTTTGGGCACGGTTGTAACATAAATGGTAATGGTTTATGAAAATCTGTGAGTTATTCAAAGAAAGAAGAAATCATTTTTGTGATAATTCTTGAAGATATTGCTGTTGAAATTAATATGGTGTTCTTTTGGGAGGTTTTTGGAGGAATTAAACAAGCATTACTAATAAATAGTTTGCTCGTGCTGCTAAGAACAAGCTTATTAGCTAAAAATTAAATAAGGGTAAAACTATTAAGAGCAAAGAAGAAATTCACGTGTAGAGATAGAGATCCCCTGCTGATGGAAATGCCGAAGGTGGGGTTCCTCTTCTACTTTTTGGTGCTCTTGATGTACTTTTGATTTTCATATTTTCTTCTTAATGAAATATCTGAGCTTTTAGTGAGAAAAAAAAAAAAATAAGAATAATAATAACAGAATGATACTTTGGTTAAGGAAAAATAAGAAAGAACTTAACATGAGGCAAAAAATAAGAAAGAACTTAATATAAAGGCAAAGTATAGAAGAACGTTGGGGTGATTCACATCTGGAAGGAAAAGAACGATGGGTCTGTTTAATTATTTAGGTACTAATAATCACAAGTAGGTTTGGGTGGACAATTATGTTATCCTCAAGATTTTGGTAAACACAATATTATTGATGAAAACGCGAATTACACAGAGAAAGATGATGAATTACATGTTTTAACAATCCATGGAGTGGAAAAGGGCCAACCAATCCTACACATAATGGACCGGTCTCCGGGCCTTTCTGGCAAAGGGAATCAGCTGTATTATCCCGCCAAGAAACACAATTTTCTAACCAAGAGATCCAGTGGCCCAGCTGAACAAAAGTAAAAGCGCATGGGTCTTTCTTTCTTGTAGCTTTCATCAAAACACATCAGCTGGGGGATAATACAGGTAATCTGATCCTCTCCATTCAGAATCCCTCCTTCACTTCCGATATTACATAAATTCTCATATCATTTTCAGTCACCACCTATTTCATTTGGCTGATCTTGAGGAATACTATCGTTCCCACACCAAATCCTTTCCCTCTCCTCACTCAAATTTCCAAACGGGAGAATAACATTAAAGCAAACCCAGCCATCACCAACCATCCCTCGATCCAGCCAGTACAAAAACCACCAAAACCTTTAAATTTCTACCTCTCTTTACCCACCAATGACCAGACCATTATCATATCCTGACACCTTTTCTGTTCTGTGTGTGTACAAGTCTGGCCGAACAGGAATCTGCGGCGACGACTGTTGTAGGACTGATTTAGAAATCATCAGATGTGAAGAAACCTCATTCTCTGATTCTTAAATCAGGGAGAAACTTATATTGGAAAATTTTATCCTTCCACATAGGGAAGTACTAACATTTTTAATTCAGGAAACTTTCTTCAGTCAGATGTGGTATGACCCAAAATTTTGGGCATGAAAATAGCCACATGTACTTAAAATGAGTGTAGACTAGAACAATTGAGGAATTTTAGATGGATGAGCCAATAGTGACATGGGAGATGCTAACCCTATATGCGGTAGACGCACAACCCAAAGACACCTGGCTACAGCATAATTGGCCAAGTTTTCAAATCTACAAAAAAATAAATAAAAAATTGTAATCGATATTTAACATGATTATATAAACTATGGAAAAAGAACCCCTTCTCACTTCCGTGGCTCTATGCCAAGACACAGACTGGGATAAAAAGACTGCGCTGTCCTCCTGCCCCGATTCCTTTTTGCTGCTTCTCATTGGTTTGCATGCTAGTGCAGTGGCCATGCAAGCAAACAGAGTTCCTTCGCTCATAAACTATTTACATTTCTTACTATATTTAGTAAGGGAAAAAGAAGCCTAAAATGTAGTGTGGCTCTTATGCCTAGACACAAAGTGGGGTGAAATGACAGTCCTACCCCTCATGAAAGGTGAAAATCCCATTCCTGTTGATGCTTCTATGTGAGCTCCCATTAGGCCCCTTGTTGCCATAGCGGTCACACTGCCTTTTATGGAACCGTCTCTCATTTAGTAATGAATTAATGATACTTTGCATGCATATATGTTTTTATTTTACTTTTTAAACTCATGGGGGATTTTGGTTTAATAACGAAATAAAAAATCATTTGAAATTAATGACATAAAGATGTAAGGTAATAATAACTACAAAAAAAATCTTTTTTAGGTTTAGACATTCTCTTAAATCCCCTGGCTCCGTTTGTTTAGACGAAAAATATTTGGTAAAACAATAATTGTCGTTATTTGTTTCACTTTGGCAAATTTTCGCAATGGAAAATTTTACAATCAACTACCCGTTTTCTAGAAAATAGGTTGGTAAAATTTTCCCAATATTTGTCTGTAAAATCTTTCCACATTTCGATGTAAAATATGCATTTGAAATATCCCGTTTTTTGACGTTTTGCTCATGATTCACGAATCACAATTATCACAACTAAGAAGAGAGAGGCCTTGCAACTTAAACTAGAGCTTTTTTCATCCAATCCGATCTACTCTCAAAGAGGTTTCCAATGATTCTCTGCAACATCGAGATGCAATTCCTCTCTTGCTACGTCTACAATTCTACTTCTTCACTATAAGATTAAGGAGGGGTCATTGTATCCTTCAAACCCTAGTTGTGCTGCTTGATACTCTGCACCTTTCTTGTAACTTCCCGACCCCATTAACCTTGGCACAATATTGTTCTCTTTGGCCCATGGGCCACAAAGCGTGAAAACGTGTTGTACCATGTTAAGGTGGCTAGAGATTATTAACCAGTCTAGTAATCTCTCCCTAGGCGATAAGGAACTAAGGTTTGCACACCGTCACTGATCTCTAAACACCCTGGTACTTGCCGTATTCTTGGTGGGGTCACCTCACCGATCTTCTAAGTGGATCTAATACTTGCCGTATTCATAAGTGTCACAATCTTCCTCCCTTTCCACACAAAGTCCCCGCTGTGACCTTATCTACTGTCGGGGTCCGCTTTTATACCATCTGTAATGCCTAGGCTTCTTTAACCTTGGCACAATATTGTCCTCTTTGCTAATAGGCCTCAAGGCATTAAAACGCGTTGTACCATGCTAAGGAGGCTAGAGATTATTAACTAGCATAGTGATCTCCCCCTAGTCAATGTGAGACTAAAGTTTCTACACCTTCATTAGTCTTCCAAACACCTTGGTACTTGCCATAGTCTTGATGGGGATACCTCATTGATCTCCCAGGTGGGTTTGATACTTGTTGCATCTTGGGTGTCACATTTCTCGATTTAGGTTTGTACGACTCCAATTGGTGGAGGCATTCTATTTCTAAAGATGATTTTTTATTCGTGGATAGATTTCATTCAATTGAATCTAGTTGCTGAATGTAATCGATTTTTCATTTGAGAACCCCCTCCCTATGCAACTTCTAATTGTCCTCACCTCCAACCCCTCCCTTTGCCTCGCATGCTAACCCAAGTGGAGGAAACAGCCACCTAGGGCATATTTCGACATCTAACATTGTAATCGTGTCCGTCGAACCCTCAGTAGTCTTAACCTGAAAGATCTTGGCCGGACATCACTCGGTGTGACCGTCGCATGAGATGAAAACGGACAGAACCGCAAAGGGTTCTGCCTTGTGTGTTTTGCACAAAAGGTTGGAGAAAAGGATACCCTTGTCTTTTCAGATTTTGTTTAGGACTTTTTGGTCCATTAAGTTTGAACAAAAAGAAAAAAAACTTTAATATTTTTTTTTTCTCATGAGCTGGGTTTATTAAGATTAATTGAATTATGGGCCTATGGTTTAATTAATCGATTATGATATTGAAATTTAGGTAATTTTTATGATCGGTTTTGTAATTAGTAAATTAAGAAAAAAAAACCATGCCCAAAATTATCAAATACCATTATGTTCCCATTCAAAATTGTCCAACTTGTGATCACCCAAACATTATCCTAATTCTGAATTTTGAAGCCAAATAGCCTTAGATGAGCCTAAAAAATTTTGCGAGGATATGTCATGTCTTCACATTGAAAATTTGTTGTCTTGGATGAATCACATAAGGCTTTTGTATTTGTGAGTCTTATGTCGATCCATTATTCTTACAATCATATAATATGGGTTGCCTAAGTGGGTAAGCCTATGGCGCAAACTTTAAGTTGCATTATTGCAACATGTTGGTTCTAGGTCCAAACCTTGGAAACATCCTCTCTTGCAAAGCAAGGAGTAAGGCTGCATACATTTGCCCCTCCCGAATTGTAACGCCCTATCTTTAGTGAGGAAAATATGAGATTAACGGTCCAAGGATCATATCTCTTAGGGTTGAACAATGAATCAATTGAGTGATAAATAATTCAAATCTATACTGAACACAACCTTGAATAATAACAGCTGAAGTCTTCAAATTAATAATTAAAATTCATAAAAGTCTCCAATATCATCTACAACCAATTAAATCCTTTAAAAGAATTATTATATCCATAATTTAAATCTCTAAGTTAAATAATATAATCTAGCATCAATTGAAATAGTAAATGTTTTGCACGTCTCCATCAATCTCTTGGTTCTCGCCATTAACCAGCATGTCAGAGTGCTCTCCATTTGGGGAATGATTTGGATAAGTTTCTGGGGAGAAACTGAGCAAGTAAAACCACGCACAAAATCCACAAGTTTGAAATATCGGCATAAAATAATAAAATATGCAATAATATCTTAAAAATCAAATATGCAGCATTTATGACAGTTTACAAGGTCCAGTTATTCTCAGTTGTGCCCATTTAATTAATTTATTTACTTTGTCCTCCAGGTGCCCAACACGCTATGTGGCTTGTACATATGTCATTCCACACACTTTGTGACCAATGCATATCTTGACTCCCAAGTGGCAATTAAAAGCCAAGGTCCCTTAGATGCCCCACACGCTCTGTGGCTTATTCATATGTCCCTATGGCCTATGCATATCTTGACAACCAAATATCCGAATATTACACATAATCCCCTTACATGTCCCATATGCTCTATGACTTGTACATATGTCATCCCACATGTTCTGTGGGCAATGCATATCTTGACATCAAAATAGGTCATTAAACAAAAAGGGGATGACTCCAAGGGTAGGAGATGTAACTTGCACCACACGCTCTGTGGGCTGAATCTATGGAATGTCCCACACGTTCTGTGGCCAACACTTGAGCCTATAGTATATACAACCTATATCCCTTCTTAGCCCTAAAATTTCAAGTGTCAAATGTTATGGGTCTCATTCATTATTTCCATCATTTAAATGCACATGTGATGGAGCAAATGATTCATGAATTAGTTAGTGCCGAAAGAGGCCAAGAAGATGATGGCTGAAAAGAGTGCTAGGGTTTTGGGCATTGGCCATGGAGGTCGTCCACCATATCAGGGAAGACAATCCCTTCTCACTGATTTCTTGAAACCGAAGGAGAGGATGCTTATGGGAACAGCTGTTGTTTTAGATCCCCCTCCTAAAGCTGTTCCACACACCCCCAAGGAGAAAACCAGTTACTCATGGTTGTGGGAGGGGCACTTCCTGTCATTGACGATCTACCTGATCTTGTTCAGATCCCTAATAACTGTTATCATTCTGTAAGAGGCTTATGAAGAATGCCTTGAAAAGTTTAAGTTTGCTCTCATTGGGAGAACGAATTTTAAATATATTTCAATGGATGATATTCCTAATCATTGAAGGGTAGATTTGACTTGGCCCCAATGGGGAAGGGATTCTTCCTTTTACAGTTTGAATTAGAAGCTGACATGGTGACCATATGGAATAGGAATTCAGTTCGTGTGGGATCTCAGTTGATTAGATTCCAGTGGTGGAAGAGGGACTTTAATGTTAATAAAAAGTAGATCGTTATGAAGATGGACCGGGTTCGCTTCCTAGACTTACCCCTAGAGTATTAGCATGAAAAGGTGCTGTTGACAATGGAAAAAGCAGCTGGTTGGCCGATGGCAATTGATCGAAGAACTCGTGCAACATCCATGGGATGCTATGCCAGGATCATGGTTGAGCTGGAGGTGGGTGGCAAGAGGTTTGAAAAATACAAGTGGAAAGAAGTCATCCTGGAACAAAGATACTTTGATTTAAAAACCATTGTTTATGAAGATAGCTTGGGAAGATGTGGACATTCAAGAAGGTTGGTTACAACATACATGAATGCAGGGACAGGAGACATGTAGAAACTCAGCCTCATACAAAGATGGGCGTCCCTGGAGCGGTGTTTGCAGATGATGGTGGTGTTGCTAGCTCACAACCAGTGGTGGAGGCGGTGAACAGTGGTGGAGGAGGTAACAGCCTATCCAATCAGAAAGTAGATGGGGGAGGATCTACTTCCCATTCTCGTCCAAGATCTCCTTCTATTTTAGGAACCAATAACGGCTCACATATTAGGGAGGTGGCAGCAGACAGGAGGACTCTTTTCAGAAGTGGATCGCTTGAGGTAGTTATTCCTTTTCTACAAGGAATTGTTGACTCAGCTCCAAGGGGCACAAATTTGAAGAATCGTGTGGTGAATTTTACAATCTTCTACCGATTCTATCCAAATTGGTAACCAAAGTGGGTCGGGTGGATTGGGGCTTGAGGATGCCCATACCCATCAAAACTTCAACGAGTTGGACTGTGCTATTTCTTCTTCAAGAAGTCAAACTCGTGTAGAACACCAAGTAACTTCTATCTTGCCAAGTACTATCTAGGGAGGGGCGGTGATTCTACATAATGAGGAGATTGCTCGTGCCGATGATTTGGCCATTTGAGCATCTCAAAGGGAGATTGCTGCAGTAGGTATTCGCAGGAAGGATAAAGCAACAACAACTACTGAGCAAACCAGAAGGTCTGATCATTTGGAAAATGTGTCAAAGTGATTTATAAAGGTATTATTTCTGGAATGTGAGGGGATTCAAGAAGGCTATAGATTGGATGGCCTTGAAAAGAATTGTTGCAGATCATAATCCAAACGTTATTTGTATAGCAGAGCCTATCATAGACTCTACTACATTTCCAGCTTTGTTTTTTTTAATACAATTGGATTTGATGTTGATGTGATTCGTAACACTAGGGAGGATAAAGTGCCAAACCTTCGGTTGATATGGAAGAGGGGGTTGACAAAGCCCTCTATTGTATCTGAGTTGGATGAACAACTTCCTATTAAGGTTGTACGGAAATTCAACATAGTAATTTTGTCAGTCATTCATGCTAGTAGTTTTAGGGTGAAGAGAAGGGAGTTGCGGGTTGAGCTTGCGTTTGTTCCTGTTGTGGCAGAACCGTGGCTTGTGGTTGGGGATTTTAATGCTACTCTTGCATCTCATGAAAAGCAAGGTCTAGGTGCTTTCAGCTTGGGATCGGCGGATGAATTTGATGCTATGATAGATTCTTGTTCTCTGATTCAAATTCCCTCTCACGGTCCAAAGTTCACTTCGTCAAATAATAGGAGGAGTGGGAAAGTGGTTGCTATTCTGGATGGGCGGTTGTGCAATGAAGTATGGCTAAACCACTTTCAAAATTGCGCCCAAACAGTGCTCCAGCGAGATTTTTCAGATCACTGCCCAGTCTTGGTTGTTTCTAATGGTTGCCCTATGCCAGGTAACTGCCTTTTTGTATGCATAAATTTTGGCTTGATGACTCATCTTTCAATCAGCTGTTTATGCGTGGTAGAGTATCTATGGGTCTCCTAGTTTTATTTTAGCTCATAAGCTTAAGAGGCACAAGCCTATTATTAGAGCTTGGGCTAGACAGACCTTCCCAAGTTTTGAAGTGGAGTTGGTTAAAACAAAAGAGGCTCTAGCTATGATACATATTCAAATTGAAGTTTTAGGGGTGAATGATAATTTGTTTGGGAAGGAAGCAGATGCCAAAACAACTTATTTAAATGCATTAAAAAATCATGAAAAGTTGTGGGTGGAGAAATCTCGTATAACATAGTTTAAGCATGGAGATAGGAGTTCCAAATTCTTTCATCTTTATGCAAAGATTAGAAGGGCGAGAAACACTATCAGAATGTTACAAAAATCTGATGGGTCCATGATCAGTGGTAGAGATGGGATCGCGGAATATATGATAGATTATTTTCAATCTTTTCATAGGAGTTCGCCTATTTCTGAGCACTTGGATCTGCTTGATTCCATTCCTGCTCTAGTTGATGTGGTAGACTTGCTCTCTTTGGATGCAATCCCTGGTGCAGTTGAAATCAAGAAGGCTATTTGGGACCTTAACCCTGATAGCTCTCTAAGCCCTAATGGTTTCCCTGGGTATTTTTTCTGGCATTGTTGGGAGGTGGAGGCAGGTGATTTTGTTAAAGCGGTCAGATAATTTTTTTCTCTCAGGAAAAATGTCTCCAGGTATTAATAACAATTTTTTAGCTTTGATTCCAAAAGTTGCTGGAGCCATCACGCTTGATAAGTTCTGACCTTTATGTGTGAGAAATTTTGTATGCAAAGTTATATAAAAAATCTTAGCTACAAGAATGTCTTCTTTGTTGTCAAGATTGATTTCTAAAGAGTAAGGGGCATTCCAAAGAGGTAAATTGATTCACACTAATATTGGTTTGGCTTCAGAGCTGGCTAATATTATGTTTCAGCCATCAGAGGAGGGGGATTAGGCATTAAAATTGATGTTCAGAAGGCATTTGACACCACCTCCTAGGACTACTTACTGCAAGTGTTGAAGCGATTTGGGTTTTTTGATAAGTGGGTGAATTGGATATATCGGGTCCTTTGCTTTTAAAAATTTCAATCATTTTGAATGGAGGTCCTATGGGCTATTTCAATGTTCAGAGAGGCTTAAGGCAAGGGGATCCCCTGTCTCCTATTCTCTTCATTCTTGCAGAAGAGGTTTTGTATTGTGGGATGCAAGGCCTGATTCGAGATGGAAAAATCAAACCTCTTCAGGGTCCTAGAGGTGAGGTAATGCCGGTCCACTTTTTATTTGCAGATGACATTTATTTTTATGAATGCATCTATTAAATATGTTAGAAATCTTAATGTATTCTTGAGGAAGTATCAAGAATTTTCCAGCCAGCATGTAAATCTAGAAAAAAGCAAGCTCTTATGGGGAGAATTAGGCCTACTCGCATGAGAGATATTTTTGATGTATTGGGTATCTCTATTTGCAACTTTCCTGCTAAATACCTTGGGGTTCAGATCTATAAAGGTAGGGTGAAGAAGAACTTTCTTCTTTCTGTTTTGCATAAGGTAAAGGAGCGCATGGTAAGATGGAAAGGAAAGATTCTTTTAATGGCTGGAAGAGTTCAATTGGTGCGCTCTGTGGTGATGGGAATGCTAGTTCACAACTTGGTAGTTTATTGGTGGCCAAACACTCTCATTAGCTTGATGGAGAAGTGGATGAAAAACTTTATATGTACTGGTGATGTGGATAGCTCTAAAGCAGTGACAGTAGAATAGGAGCAGGTTTGTAAGCCCAAGGATGAAGGAGTCTTAGGGATTCGAAGGCTTCGTGACTTAAATAAGTCCTTATTGTGCAAGAAAGTTTGGAACATCAAGCATGACAACTCAGGTATGAGTAGGTTGTTTAAGGTAAGATTTCTGAAAAATGGAAATATTAAGACATCTTTTAAGTCCTCATATTTTTGGCCTAGCTTTCGTAAAGTTTGGAACTTTGTTTCAAGCAGAGAGCGATTGATAATAGGTAATGGGCATGATATTAGACTTTGGTCTGATACCTGGATTAAAGATAAATCTATTGAGGAGACCTGTGGATTAGATTTAGATTTCATTAAAAGATCCTCCTTGAATGTGGCTGATGTCATTCAAAATTGTCAATGGGTATTCCCTCCTGTTCGATCTCCTCTTCTTCAGAGTTGTTTTGATGCTACTCGCTCTATTAGTTTGCCGCTTTCAAATTTGAAGGATAGATGTGTTTGGAGCTATTCTCCCTTGGGAATTTTTTTCTTTTTTTTTCTGCTTGGGATGTGATAAAGAAATGCAACCCAAAGGTTCCATGGAGTTCCTTGGTCTGGGGGAAATTTATGCAACCAAGACAGTCTACTTTCGGTTGGCGATTGATGCATAAAAAGCTCTCTATAGATGATATTGTTTCAGCAAAAGGCATTCCTTTGGCATCCAGATGCAACTTATGTGAAGAGGAAGCTAAGTCTTTCAGCCACCAGTTTATGGGTTGCAAATTTGTGTGATGATATGTAACAAATTCCTTGACTGTTTTGGTGTGTCTTGGCCTGATATTGAAGATTTACTCCAACTAGTTCAATAGTGGATCAGAAAATGCAGGGTGCTGATTCTTAAGGAACCTTGGTCCATGGGAATGATTATAGTGGCTGAAAATATATGAAAGGAAAGGAATTCCAAGCGTATGAAGATAAAAAACTCACCCAATATTGTGTCCTTGAAAATATAAAAAGAGATTCCAAGATTCTAAAGTCACCTTTTCTAAAAAGGTGAATCATATTTCTGATCTTATGTGCTGTCGGAGATTGGGTCTAATTATTAATCCTAAATGTCCTCCAGAGATTTTGGAGGTCTTCTGGTGTACACCTCCTTCAGGATGGGAAAAGTTAAATTCTCTCTAGATTGAGACAGATTCAGCGGCAGTGGTGGTGGCAGTCCAATCTAGATCCATGACATGGTATGTCGCCCAAGAATGGGTCTCCTTGCAGTCTTTCTTGCTCTCCATTAATTGGAAGATATCACACTGTTTTAGGGAGGCAAACAACATCGTTGATTTCTTGGCAAGGGATGCGGAAAAATCTAGATCCTTAGGGAAAAATGTTCTGCTTCCTAAGCACATCTGGGATGAGGTTGATCATGATGCGGAGTCTAGGCCAAGTTTTAGGTTTAAATTTCTTCGCTGTTTTTTTTCCCTACTGATGACAATTCCGAAGGTGGGGGCAAAAATTCAGATTTTGAGTTGTAGATTGTATTATTTTTTCTCTTCTTCTTAATGAAATTCTGAATCTTTTAGCGAAAAAAATGTAATGGAGCAAATAACCAAGTGCACATTTTACCACATGCAATTACATTTTTTTTTCGCTAAAATTTCATTGTATTAAAAAAAGGGGAAAAAGAATATACGAAGACAATAACATATTTGGAATCTGGAAAATTCTACTCCACCTTCGGCATTGCCATCAGCAGAGAAAGAACTCACACCAGAAACCAAATCACAAAAATTGGAAATAAAAAAACAAAATACATTAAAAGAAGCGGTATCTAGGCGAGATTGACCATCCACTTCCAACTCTATAGCAATCAGACAGGCCGATTGGATAGGAGAAGAAACTTGAATTTTGTCTTTGTTTTTGCCAAGAAATCAGCCACGGATTTGCTTCCGCATACAAGTGAGTGATTTTCCGTAAGAGAATTCAAATAGGAGGTTAAATTCATCCACCTCAAGACAAACCCAAGGGATTCTTCCTTAGCTATAAGTAAAACTACGACTCTTGAGTCACACTCAATCCACAAATGAGTAATACCCATATCTCTTGCAAATTCCATCCGAAATAACAGCTATCATCTCGGCTTCAAAATTTGTGTGGACACCAAGAAAAGTTCGAAGACTGTAATATTTCTGAATTTTCATTCAAATACTCCACCCGACTGCTTTTCTGGATTTCCCAAAGAGCAACCATCGAGTTAAGCTTCACCCATCCCTTTGGGAGGACACCAAAAATTTCCATTACCTCTCTTGGTTTGTATCGCACCTAGAGATCCCCAATCTTTTGGCACCAGAAGGAGCTAAATGAGAGAGGGACCCTGTGCAGTCATCCGGAGGCTGATTTCACTTTTAATCATAGCAAACAGTGTCTAGATGATTTGGAGACCCCTCAAAATTCTTGCATTCCTTTCCGCCATATGACACTAGGAACAGTGAAACCAAGAATCCACACCTTTTAAAATGGAGATTCTTTTGTTTGTTTCCACCATGCAATAAAAGAAAGCATGTCCATATAAGGTTTCCATTGCACATCAAAGCCTTCACGAAGCTCTCCACAAACTACGAGCAAATTCACGTTATAAAATAAGTGAGACATTGATTCTTCATCTTTACCACACAAGCTGCACCGGGAAGCCATTTGCACTCCACGATGGGACACATTTTCATCTGTTGGTAATCTATTTTGAACTAACCGCCAAGCAAAAACAGCTTGTCTTGGTTGGTTAGATGAGTTCCATATAAGAGAAAACCAACTCACTTTCTGATATTTTTCTCTATTTTCTTCCCGTGATTTAATAGAAGATACCTGAAGAGGTCAATCGCCAAAGACATAGGTCGTTCACACCTTGGATGTGAATACGTTTAGCTTTCTCCCAAATTTCAGCAAGTAAAACCGACTCCACATGAGGGAGGTCCCAGGCGTCTTGGCATATGAAATCAGAAACTTTTTCTTTTAAATTTGAGAAAAAAACAGGGTCCAAGTTTGTCTTCTCAGCGATAGATTGATTGTCAATCCATCTATCTAACCAAAAATCAATTTTTTTCCCATTTCCCAGAATCCATTGCTCGTTCTTCGCGACGAAACTCCAAACTCTTTTCAAACCCGGCCATATAGATGAAGACTTATATCCCCTTCGCAGTGACCCATCTTCCTTGATAAAACGTTCCCTGAAGAATCTGCTCAGAAGAGAATCCCCATGTTTGATTTGCCAAGCCAGTTTACATAAACAAACAAAATTCACTTCTCTCATCCTTCTAATTCCGACCCCTTCCTTTTAGGCTTGCACACCTTCCCATTTCATAACAATCTTCTTTGCCACTTCCATATCACTGACCAAATAAAATTTCTCATCCACCGTTCCACCACCTTAATAGTTTCATCCGCCACCGTACAGAGAAATTGTGTATGGGAATACCGAAATAATCGACTTAACCAATTCAATTCTCCCGACCATAGAAAGAATTTTGCCCTTCCACCCCAACCGACCCTTTATCTTATCCGAAGAGGAAGCAAATGACTATTCTTCACTCGCCTTTAAAATCTCCACCCCAAATATTTTGTAGGGAGATCAGCGGCAATGCCCGAAAATCACTAATAAAATGACTTCTATGAGGGCAATCTTCCCAAAAATATTTTACTTTTTCAAGTTTATTTTCTGCCTGAAAAAGCGATACTTGGATAAAAACTCATGAAGATGCTTCACATACCTAGTGATCCATTCATAAAGATGAAAATATCATCGCAAAAAGTAAATGGGAAGGAGTAATTGCTCCTCGGGGCCGGGAGAGCTTTCATCTTCCTTTCGAATCAAGTTCTTCAGCCCCTACAAAGAACTTCCTCTGCCGAATAAAAGGATTGGGAAATAGGGTCTCCTTGCCGAGACCACGCTCCACACCAAAAAACCCTTTGGACCTCCATTTAGCAAAATTGAAATCCTTGTTGAGAGCAGACATCTGGTGAATTTTGTTGATCCAATTGGGAGAAACCAAATTTCTTCAAGGTTGCAAGAGGAATTCCCAAGCAGAGAATCATAGGCTTTCGCACATCTAGCTTTAGACCCATACCTCCACCTCGAGCAGATGAGTGCATCAGGTTTGCCAACTCGAAGCAAGGCTTATATTTTCGAAATAATTTTACCCCTCGGAAGGCACCTTGTTCTTCGAGATTAATCTTGGGAGAAAGAGATAACCGAAGCGCAATTTTGGACAAGACTTTGCGAAAAAGTTTCCCATACATATGGGACGAAACTTATCCAAAGAAGAAGCACCATCGACTTTAGGGATAAGGGTTAGAAACAATTATTTACCCCTTAGGAATTTTCCTACTAAAAGAAAGAGAAAACAGCCCTACGAAATCATTTTCCACAATATCCCAACAACTCAAAAACTCGACGAAAGCCGTCGGGACCGGAGAACGTCCGCATCGAGATCCCATATCGCCATCTTTATTTTTTCCCCTTGAGGAACAGCCTCCAAGAAAGCATTGTCTTCATTAGAAATGAGAGTCGAATCTGGTCCGAACTCATAGTGTGGTTCTACGAGATTTTGAGTGAAATTTTTGTAAAAATCCACAATATAGTTGGCCAAATCTAATTGATCAGAAATCCAAGAACCATCTTCACGACGTAACATACTAATCTGATTTCTTGATCTTCTAATCTTCACTGAAAGATGGAAAAATTTTGTGTTCGATCGCCTTCTTTCAACCAACGTAATTTAGCCTTCTCGGACCACGCTTTTCTTGCATCTTACTAGCATTTAAAAGGGCTTTTTTGCATCCGCTTCTTCATTAAAGAGGGCATCCGACATTCCTGAAACCTCAATAGTATCCTGCACTCTTTTAGCTCAAGTAGCTTTTTCACTTCCTCATTTAGATTAGGAAATCTTTCTTTTGCCCAAGCTTTTAGCACCCCTTTAACCACCTTCAATTTCTGCGCCAAGATATAAATGGGGCAGCCACTCACCTGTTGAGACCAGGCTTGCTTCACCACCAACTGAAAGTTATCATCTTCCATCCAAAAATTATGAAATCGAAACGGAATGTTGCTAGGTTTTTGGATCATGTTTGAATGGATCAAGATGGGAGTGTGATCAGATGCGTCGAGTTATAACTCTCGAGAAATATTTTGAATTCATCAATCCATAACTCATTATGAAAGCTTCTATCCAGAACAGCCATGACATTACCCCTTCTACGATTATTTGACCAAGTATACTTTTTACCCTGTGAAGGGGTAGAAATAAGCATACAAGAATCCACCATTGCTTGGAACTCTGCTGCCGATCCAACATTAAAATTCCCCGGACCTTTTTTCTCATTAGAGAACAACGTCGCATTAAAGTCACCAACAATAAGCAAAGGGAGAGAAGCTGCTGAAACAGCTGCCAAATCCGACCACAAATCTCTACGCTCAATTTTAAAGCAACTAGCATGAATAAATGAGAAAAGCAGTTTTTCCTTGCCGTCGACCTCAATAGAGAGTCATTGAGCCGACATTGAGGCAATGGAAGGGTGACTCAAACCACGTTTCCAAATTATCCACAGGTTAGGACACCTTTCATGGCGGATATTATGGATAAACTCTGCCGAATATCCCAATTTATTAAAAAATAAAGCAGGGAATTTACTCACCTGAACCATTGGTTCAGCCAAACACAGAATATCTGGATAATACTCTGAAATAAGAGATTGTAAAAATCTCTTACCAGCCTCCTTCTTCACACCACGAATATTCCAGAAAAGAACACGCATGATCAAACTGTTGAGTCCGCGATCCTGTCAGATATAGATGTCTGACCTCCTCCTTTTTTCTTCTTCCCCTTTTTTTCTCCCACTGTTTTGCCCTCGCCACCCAAAGAAAACAGCTCTATCCACTGCCTGAGCGCCCATCACAGACATCTCCCTTCTACAAATTGTAGAGGTAGGGGCCGGACCACACCCAGAGGAAGGAATCCGACCACCCCTGCTCGTCAGGCCGCCCCGACTGGATCCCTGAATCAGTCCCGTTCTCTTTGTACGCGATGACATTCTCACAGGACCCTGCGACACTCTCGCCAAAGAGACTTCCTGCTGAAAAGTATCCACCGTATCATAGACTGGGGAAGATCTGACCTGATACGGTCCACTCTCTTTTGAACCAGAATTTTGGTCTGAATCCGATTCTAATTCTGATTCAGAATCAGAATCAGACCCCTCCACATCATCACTAGAGTCCTTCTCTGACTCAACTCTCTCCTGCGCTAATCCCACATTTTCCAAAATTGGGAGATTTGTATTAGCCAGATTCAAATTAATTTGAATCACACCTTCTTCTAAATTTGGAAGTTGAGAAGAGATTTTATTATGAGATTGTCCAGCAGAGCCGTTTCCCTCTTCAATAGGTAACTCCCCTTTATTTTTCAAAATCTGATTTTGGAGAGGCAGATTTGGACCAGAGATACCCAACGAGTCCCCCTTGTCCGAGTCAACTCCGTCTTCCTCGAATACGCACTTTGGTACCCTTACATTGTCACGAGCACTCGCTTCTCATCCTCCATCTTTTGAGTCGACAATTATTTACTTGATGACCCATCCGCTACGAAACCACACTTTGCACAAATATCTTCATATATTACTCGTGGAAAACCAAAATCTTAGTAGTACGGTTCAAATCTCTCTACGAACCTCCTCAACCCGAGTAGCGACTTCGAGCAATCAACTTCAACCAAACTCGGGCAAAATATCCCAAAATTCCTTGTCTAGTATGATTATCCGAGGTAATCGGACGTCCCACCGCCTTCGCAATGGAGAAAGTACATTATCATGCCAATATTCCAAGGGAAGGTCTGGAAGCGAACCCACACGAGTTTCGTGAAGGGAAATTTTTTCTCATGGATGTTAAAATCCGGTCTCCAGTGTTGAAGCGAATTAACTGCCACGCTACGCAAAGGGGTTCTTCTCCAAATAACCGCCTTATCACCCTCACATCGAAATTGAAAAATGACATAACCTTTTCCCAGAGGGTGCATCACAACTCCTTGGCTCAATTTCCAGTTATCTCTTGCCTCTTGACGTAAATCATCCAAAGATAAAAGACGAAAATTTACACGGCCTATTAGAGCAAACCTGAAATTCTGTCTCTTTGCTTCATAATCATTCTGTGGTATGACAATCCTTGTAATATTTCCTGCTTGAATCGGCTCTGGGAGCGAATCAATTGCAGGCCATGAGGCGAGGCCTACCGCCCTTGCATAAGAACGAGTAGGTGCATTCACCTCCGGCCCCTGAGGAGGTGGTCCTCGATCCAAAGCCTCACGATCACCATTATCCATATCATCACCTTGAGCGCCTCTCTTCCATCCGCTTCCCACCCTACCGGGAAGAAATCGGTCGCCGTGAAAAAAATCGGACGAGAGAAACTCGATCTACTCGGATCTACTAGGATCTGCTGGGACTGCCGGATCGATCGGATCTGCTCGGATCTGCTCGGACCGCTCGTCGGACCTAGAAAACTCGGACTGCTCGCTTCCCACCGAGACCAATTGAAAAAGTTCCTTTCACGGCGACGAAATCGTGATCTCAAAGAAATATTGACCGTCGACGTCGCACTTCGATTCGAGTCGAAAATCGAGCACGAGAAGCGAGAACGGAAGAAAGGTTTTGGGGTGTCCGAGTTTCGCGACGACTTCGTCTTGATCCTCCGAACTCTATTCTCTCTCTCTCGCAAGTCGCTCAAACCGATGCGATGGATCGTCGTCGAGGTCGATGATCGTCGCGATCGTCGCCGGATCTGAACTCTATTCTCTCTACGCTTTCCTTGTCGGATCGTCGTCGGATCGTCTCTGCACCGTCGACCGTCTCTGCACCGTTTCTCTCTCAGATGTGTCCTCAATGGTCCAACAATTTATATGCTACTACACATGCAATTACACATAATTTTAAGAACTAAGCAATTCATTTTTCATTCATAATTTAAAGCATACACTTCAGCCAATGCACACACATCATGTATTAGAGTATTTAAAGAACATTTTACTAACACATAAAATAATAAGAAAATTTCGATATCAAACTTTACACATCCAATACTACACATGCTTATGTAAGCAGCCCCTAATTCATATACTCATAATGGAATGAACCAAGACAATAAGAAATTCTAAATCATCCTCTAAATTGCTAATTTATGCTATGATAAATTTAATCAAGCCGAGAAACCTAATTTAACCCCTAAAATCTTGAAATCAAAATAATGTCTAATTAATTGACAAGGAACAACAAATCAGCCCCTATCATTGCTTGAATTTTAAAAGTAACCGCAAGCGTATGGATCAATGTAGCTAATGGGTCGAACACAAGGAGAGCAACCACTTTATTTTTGATTTCTTTTAGTAATGCGAAAGTCTAATGATTGATTATGGTGATGTACTTCTAACTACCGTCCTAACACAAATGTATCTAAAAGCATCATAACCAACACATCTAGGGAAATTAGAAATTGAAATTGAAATAAAAAATTGAACGACCTAATCATTCACATCTAACCCTAACCATTCGTCATCTAGAAATTTAAATATTCTAACCACGCAATTAAAAAGCAAATAACTGAAATAAAAAGTGCTGAAAAGTAAATAAATAAAATAAAAAGGGAATAAAACTATAGAGAGGCACACAAGTAGGTATCTCTACTTAGCCCGAGGGATGCACAATAAACAATATGAGCTTCCCTACTTGACTAGAGAGTACTCTTAAAAGGGCTTTTCTACTGAGGTTTAGGGGAAGGTATGCAATATAAATAATCAAAATAAAAGGATGGTTCCATAGCTAGAGAAGGGCAAAGCCAAAACATGCATATAGCTGAGGACCTTGGGGGAAAGGGAAAGCATCAAAGTAAAAACTAAAATTTAAATCCTACTTTAAGAATGAAAGGGTGGTAAGAAGAGGGAATGAGAGGGGGGTGAGAAGACTATTGTATAAGCCAACTTACTTGAACTTGAAGACTTGATTGAGATTTGAAATACTACATGTACTAAAAACTAGATCTAGAATAAATCAAATCTGAAATTACTAGTATTAGAGAAAACAAATCTGAAGAGAAAAATTGAACTTGAAAGACATGCTCCATAGCTTGTTCTTGTCACCTAGAACTAGAAATTAAAATTATTACACCTTTGAATAACTTGAATAACATGAACTATAAAAAAAAAAAAAAAATCATTACATTCATAAAATAAAATCAATTACAAAAGTGTTTAAAGTAAGAAAAACTAAGAAGAACTAGAACTAGAACTAGAAGGAGAGCATAACCAAAAATTAGAGAAAAAGATAGCAAGAGAAGGACGGCCCTTTAGGGTTTGGTCGACTCCCTTTTATAGGGAATAGGGGAGAGAAGAGGACGTCCAAGGGTTTTTTAATTGAGTGGAATCTCAATTGGTAGGTGAGATTTGTTTAGATCCAAAGTGATGAGGTGGAAAATAGGAGAATAAAGAGAATAAGGAAAGAAAATATGGGAGAGAAGAGAGAAAAGGGAGAAAACATGTGAGAGAGAGCCCCACGCTTTTGGTTTCTAAAATGTAGGATATTTTTAGATTCCCTTTTGATGAGGTGGAGGAGAGAGAAGAGAGACAAGGAGAGAAATTGTATGGGATTCCTTTTTCCTAATTTTTCTCTCATTTTTTTTATATATTTTCTCCCTCCTCCTTCACGTTTGGCAGCTTCTCTTGCTTTGAACAATTTTCTTCCTTGCTTGAATTGATTAGGGCAATCTTCTAAATGAGTTGAAAATTCCATCCATGCCCTTGTCTTTTTTTTTTTTTCTCTTCAACTTGTGCAAACCCTCTTGGTCAACCTCCTTGCTTTAAGCGATGAGTAGGAGAGAGAAAATATTTCAAAAAGAATCCTAACATTGGCTAAAGGTAAGGCTCATACCGATCCAGAGCAAAGATAATTTTTCTTACAAGGGACCCCCACACTTGAACTTTTATTACCCTTGATCAATTCCATGCACTAGCATATTTTTTAATTTGGAACTCACCTTGTCTCTTCCAAAACATCCTTATCTTAAGGCAAAACCACTTGTGAAGAAATAGGGAACCAATGACTAAGGCGTTGGAGTGTTTTTTTCCAAAACATATTACTAAGCATTAATGACATTTGCATATTTTTTTTCTCTTTTTTTTTTTGCTTAAACTCTATTCTACTCCACTACTTTTGGCCTGAATGACATGGTGGAGCAAACACCAGACACCTAAGTTACTATGTAGCTTTGCTTTTTGCATATGCCCACAAAGACAGTGATGCTAGAGTTCCTTCAGAAGTTTCCTCCCAAGGAATTTCGATCAAGACACCACGCTTCTTGAGGCGCAATGTCCTATCTAGTTCCAAGGGAATCAACTCTTATTCTTCTTTATACCACATTTCACATTTAATTTAAAATTGAGCATTTGTCAACCCATGCCAAATTAAAAAGAAGGTCTCAACTCCAAATCAAAAGTACAAAGAACCCATAGACTTACATATGGTCCAATACCATAAAACAGTGGTCTCTTATTTTTCAAAAGAAAGTCCCATCTCAAGGCACAAGCTTGTTTATTTCTTCTCAACAGGGTTTTTATACGTTCAAAATGGGTACCTTAGTCAAAACTTTTATTTTCATACATCAAACAACCAAATGGTATGATCATTAGCCAAAAGCCAAAGTAGGACTTCATCTTTTAGCAAGCTCAAAAGAAAAACAAAAAGAAAAACAAATAAAACAAAGTGGAAAAAGCAGAAACTGGTTTCCCTCCCCCACACTTAAGTCTTGCAATGTCCTCAATACATGGAAAGAATTAAAAACGAAGACAATGCAAGGGGGTCATACCTGATTAAAAGTTAATCATCAGTGTAAAGAGGTTCATGGAGATCCATGACCTCTTCACTACCAGTATTAGGAAACTCGAGGAATGGTTTCAAACGCTGACCATTAACCTTCGAAATTACCCCTGTTCCTGGATTCAAAATCTCCATAGCCCCATGGGGATATACATTATGGACAATAGATGGGCCATCCCATCGGGATCTAAGCTTACTAAAAAAAATATGCAATCGAGAGTTGTACAATAATACCTTATCACCAATTGCAAAAGATTTACGCAGAATGTATTTATCATGGAAAGATTTGGTATTTTCCTTGTAAATCCTAGAACTTTCATAGGCTTCATTCCTAAGTTCCTCCAACTCAGATAGTTGGAGCCTACGATGAATTCCTGCATCAGACAAATCAAAGTTGAGCTTCTTGATGGCCCAAAAGGCCTTATGCTCCAACTCAATTAGTAAGTGACAAGCTTTCCCATACACCAAATGGTAGGGAGACCAAGATCGGTCTTGAATGCAGTCCGATGGGCCCACAAAGCATCAATGAGCCTAAGGAACCAATCCTTACGGTTGGGATTAACAGTTTTTCCCAAGATTTGTTTGATCTACCTATTAGATACCTCCACTTGGCCACTAGTTTGGGGGTGATAAGGGGTAGATAACTTATGGGTGATCCCATACTTTTTCATTAGGGCCTCAAAAGGCCGATTACAAAAATGAGTACCCCTATCACTAATTATTGCACGTGGTGCACTAAAGCGGGAAAAATGTTCTCTTTTAGAAACTGGACCACTACTTTGTGGTCATTAGTTTTACAAGGTATGGCCTCTATCCATTTAGAAACATAATCAACGGCCAAAAGTATGCACAAATTCCCAAAAGAATTAGGGAATGGTCCCATAAAATCAATGCCCCATACATCAAAGATCTCAACTACCAAAATAGGGTTGAGGGGCATCATGTTCCTCTTATTGATACAACCAAAAGACTGGCAGGCAGGACAAGCCTTGTAAAAATCAAAAGTATCTCTAAAAAGAGTGGGCCAATAAAATCCGCATTAGAGAACCTTTGTAGCAGTCTTCTTAGGTTCAAAGTGTCCACCACATGCATGGTCATAACAAAAAGAGAGAATAAAATGTTGATTATGATCAGGAACACATCGTCGGATAATCTGATCCGGACATATCTTAAACAAATAAGGATCATCCCACAAAAAGTACTTAACTTGGGAATGAAACCTATACTTATCTTGGGTGGACCAGTGATCCATAGTCACACTTGAAACTAAGAGTTGACAATGTCAGTAAACCATGGTTAACTGGACACTGTAAATAACTGTTCATCTGGAAAGTTCTTGTTAACTGGAGAATCGACAGTCAAGGAATTGGGAAGCCGGGATAAATGGTCTGCAACTAGGTTTTAAACTCCTTTTTTATCCCTAATTTCTAAATCAAACTCTTGCAAAAGTAAAACCCACCTAATGAGATGGGCTTTGGCATCCTTCTTCTGAACTAAGTATCTGAGAGCAGAATGATCAGTATACACCCCCACATGTGAACCAACTAAGTAAGACCGAAACTTTTCTAATGCAAACACAACCGCTAAAAATTCTTTTTTAGTGGTTGTATAATTGAGTTGTGCATCATTTAAGGTCCTACTAGCATAATAAATGACAGTTGGTAACTTATTAATCCTTTGACCCAAAACCGCTCCTATAGCAAAATCCGAAGCATCACACATCAGTTCAAAAGGTTCAGTCCAAACAGGTGGTTGAACAATGGATGCATTGGTCAACTCCTTCTTAAGTTGTTTGAAGGATTCTAGGCACTCTTTAGAAAACTCAAAAGTTTGATCTTTGACAAGTAATGAAGTGAGAGGTCGGGCTAACTGACTAAAGTTCTTAATAAACCTTCTGTAGAAGCCCGCATGCCCTAGAAAAGATTAGACATCCTTAACAGATTGAGGAGGTGGTAAATTATCAATTAAATCCACTTTGGCTCTATCTACCTTAATTGCCTCATTGGATATTACATGGCCTAAAACAAATACCAGATTTAACCATGAAATGACATTTCTCTCAATTCAAAATCAAATTCTTAGATATGCACCTTTTCAAAGCTAGAAAAAGATGATGAAGACATTCAGAATAGGAATTCCCATGAATTGAAAATTCATCCATAAATACTTCTAAGAATTTTTTAACCATGTCAGAAAATATGCTCATCATGCATCGTTGGAACGTAGCAGGGGCATTACAAAGCCCAAAGGGCATACGCTTGTAAGCAAATGTTCCATATGGGCATGTAAAAGTGGTCTTATGTTGGTCCTCTAAAGCAATTGAGATCTGGTTATAGCCGGAATATCCATCAAGAAAATAATAGTATTCATGTCCAACTAACCTCTCTAACATCTGGTCAATGAATGGTAATGGGAAGTGGTCCTTCCAGGTTGCCACATTAAGTTTCCTGTAGTCTATGCACACTCTCCACCCAGATTGGATATGGGTTGGAATTTGGCATTGGGATCTACAGTCACACCAGACCTCTTAGGCACTACGTGAACTGGGCTTACCCATTAGCTGTTAGAAATAGGATAAATTATTCCATGATCCAAGCACTTTAGGATCTCTTTCTTAATAGCTTCCATCATCAATGGGTTAGCTCTTCTTTAACCAAGAGGTTCGAACTTGAGACCTCTAAATAAAAAATGGATTTTGCAGACCACAACTCACCAACTACTCTAAGTAGTTGTTGTTACCAAAAGCGAATCTTCAATCACTTAAAGGTGTGATCCATCGATCCTTGTTGGCATTTAAAATATTCCTTGTACCCCTGGGACAACTGTAGACGGGTTGGTTCTATATCTTAGTTCAGTTCTGATCCATTATTCTTTTTCTGACCCGAAAAGAATAGTAACTTGTATAGTTGACCAAACAAATGTGCACTTTTAATTGAACACATTCAATAAATAAAAAGAAACAAGACCTCTTTATGTATAAAATTGGAGATATAACGTCCGATAGTCCTTAAGGTCTTGAAAATATAAAACCTGTAAAAAAAGAGTAAAACCCAAGGTAGCTCCATTTTAAATATGTAAAATGCATGTTTTACTACCCTAGATTTCACACAAAAATGTGCTCATCAGAATTCACCCACACTTAGATTTTGCTAGTCCTCGAGCAAAACAAAAAGAAAAAGAAAAAAAACAAAAAACCTAACTCACTTTCGTAGGAATCACGGTTGCACTTAGCATGTGCAATAAGCCTTTAAACCCTACGTTACCTCTAGTGGACGAGTTGTGTCTCGTGGGTGTTTGCAGTGAATATACACTCAAAATTGAGAAAAAAAGAAATCACAACCTTGGCTAAAGGTGAGGGCCATACAGATCCGGAGCAAAGATAATTTCTCTTACACTTGATCTAGGGACCCCCACACTTGAATTTTTATTACCCCATATAATTTCAGGCACAAGCATATTTCTTAATTCAGAACTCTCCTTGTCTCTTTCCAAAACATCCTTATTTTAAGGCAAGACCACTTGTGAAGTAATAGGAACCAAGGACTAAGACGTGGAGTGTTTTTGACGAAACATGTTACCAAGACATTGATGACATTTGCACATACTTTCCTCCTATGTGGTTTTCTTTCTCTCTCTTTTTTTTTTTTTTTTTTTTTTTATAATCAACTCTGTCCTACTCCACTACTGTTGGCCTGAATGACATGGTGGAGCAAACACCAAACACATAAGTTACTATGTAGCTTCGTTTTTTGCATTTGTCCACATAGACATTGATACTAGAGTTCTTTCAGAAGTTTCCTCCCTAAAAATTTCTATCAAGATACCACCTTCCTGGGGCACAATGCCCTGTCAGTTCTAAGGAAATCAACTCTTACTTTTCATTTATATCACTTTCCACATTTCATTTAAAATTGTGTATTTGTCAATACATGCCAAATTAAAAAGAAGGTCTCAACTCCAAATCAAGAGTATAAGGAACCCACAAACTTACATATGGTCCAACACCATAAAACAAAGGGTCTCTTATTTTTTAAAAGAGAGTCCCATCTCAAAACACATGCTTGTTTCTTTTTTTCTCAACAGGGTTTTTATTTGTTCAAGATGGATACCTTAATAAAATAATTCTTACATTCATATATCAAGCAGCCAAATGGTATGATCATTAATCAAAAGCCGAAGTAGGATTTCATCCTTAGCAAGCTCAAAAACAAAAGAAAAACAAGCAAAAAAAAAGTTAATAAAATAAAATAAAAGAAACTGATTTCCCGCCCCCACACATAAGTCATGCAATGTCCTCAATGCATGAAAATAATTAAAAGCAAAGACAATGCAAGGGGGTTATACCTGGGTAAAGAGGTTCATGGAGATCCATGACCTCTTCCAGAGCTGAAGATGACAACTCAATGAAGGGATTCAACTTATGAGTGATCCCATTTTTCTTCATGAGGGTCTCAAATGATCTATTGCAAAAATTCTTGCCCCTGTCAAAAATGTAATAAATGATCCCATTATCCATCCACTTTAAAAATTCTTTTTGAATGACTTCCTTTGTCACTGAGTTAGCTCTCCTCTGGGGTTCCGTTGAAAGTTTGGACCCCTCAATGAGGTGAATATGATAGTGAACACTAGAAGGGTTACTTCCTTTGATGTCAGCCATGGTCTAACCTAGGACTTCTTTATTGTATTTTAACACTTTAAGTAATTCCTCCTCCTGGCTAGAAGTCAAATTTGAAGAAATTATTACTGGAAGAGTCGGGTTAGGCCCTAGGAAAGCATACCTCAAATTAGATAGCAACTCCTTAAGATCTAGCTTAGGGGGCTCCACTATAGAAGGTTTGGGAATGGAATTGGAAGGGGGTCCTAAGAGCTCTATAGGTGGTTGGAGACTCCAAACCTCAGACATAATTCTGTCATCAAAACCACCCAATTGTTTCATACACTCTTGAAATTCAGAATCAAAATCAATGTCAAAATATGCTTAAATGGAATCTAGAATTTTCTGTAGGATATGAACTTCCTTCTCATGGGGATTTGGTTACTTACCCAAACTAAAGACATTTAAATCTACAGAAGTGTTGCCAAATGAAAGTTTCATGGTACCGTTCTTATAATTAACTATGGCATTGCAGGTTGCAAGGAACTATCTACCAAGAATAATTGGGATCTAGTCCCGAATGTTGGCAACTAGTTGGATGTTTAAAACAATGAAATCAACAGGGAATAAAAATGCCCCAACTTTAAGTAAGACATCCTCAACCATCCCTTTAGGAATCTTAACAGATCTATCTACCAACTGAAGAGTAGTTCCTGTGGCTTTCAATTTTTTTGCTAAGAAATCATGTGTATTAATAAAAGGAAAAAAAGAAAAATAGGAGATACAAGTTGGGTCTAGAGTGACACCTAATACAATAATACATAGGATGGAGGAGATTGAGATCTCAGGGTCCTCTCCTCACCTTCGGCATGGCCATCAGCAGGGAAGAGGATCCTCAACTCCACAAAATAAAATTAAGAAAATCTATATCTTAGTCTACCTTCTGCATCCCTTCTCATCTCACCCAGCATTGAATGAGGAAAGGAGGGACAAAAGACACTAGATCCACTTCTAGCCACACTTTTTGCTAAGTAATCCGCAATTGGATTTGCCTCTTGATAACAATGAGATGGTTTCCATTGAATGCTAGAAAGATATGGATAAAGAGAATGCCAATCCTGTAAAATGCACCATGGGAATTTTTTTGAGTAAACTACTAGCGATACTGCTAGTGAGTCTGTTTCAATCCATAATCTTTCAATCCCCAGCTGCTTTGCTAGCTGAATACTATGTGCCAAGCCTTAAACTCTGCTACATAGCTAGTTATAATTCCCAAATAGGATCCAAAGGAGGAAATTACCCTACCACTTAAATCTCTGATAAGTCCACCCACAGCTGCCCTTCCCGGGTTCCCAAGAGAGCACCCATCAATATTTAGTTTTTTCCACAATGAGAGAGGAGCACACCAAAATACTTCGAGAATTCCTGGGACTTTATTTTTTCCCAGTGAAATGCCTATCATTCAAGAACAAATCAGATCTACACTATAATTCTCTTACTTGAAGAGATTGGAAAGAGTTCTCTAATAGCAGTAAGAACTTGGCGCAAAATAAGCTCAGCTCTTATCCCTTGACCATCAAATCTTCTCGTGTTCCACTGCTGCCAAAGGAAATAGGGAACAAGAATCAAACCAGCCATCCAGGCTTCCTTAACTGGCACAACTTTACCTTTGGCTCTCCACCACTGGAACATCTCACGAATAGATATATGTTGATCCCAGCCAATATTGAAGATTGAAGCAAAGGAGACCCAAACCGCCTTGGCATAGTTGCACTCTAAAAATAAATGTTGCTTTGTTGCAACTGAATCACAACATAAGTCACATCTAGAGACTAAGCATACTCCCTTCTTTTTTATCACCTCATTCGTAGATAAGCAGCCGTGCATCAATTTTCATCCAAAAAGTGCTTGACGAGGAAGACCACTCTTCCAGACACTGTGATACCAAGGCACTTTTGAGTTATGTTTCCTGATCTCCTCCCAAGCAGATTTTATAGAGAACTTCCCTGACAAAGATGGACTCCAACAACATATATCCTCAACCTGGGATGGAGGAATGACAATAGCTCTCACCTTAGCAAAGATGCACCTCGGCTCCTCAGAGACAACCGGAGGCAAATTCCAGTAAAATTCTCTGATGAAGTCCTTAACATATCTCTCTTTAGGGAACAGAGAAAGGTCCACACCCAATCTCTCCTCAATAGACCACCCATCGATCCATCTATCTTTCTAAAACATAATCTTATCACCATTCCCAACAATCCACCTTTCCTTAGCAGTCACAAAATTCCACATTTTTCTAATTCCTAGCCAAATAGATAAGGATTTATAAGATCTTCACATCTCCCCAGATTTCAATATAAGCCTTCCTCTGAAAAAACTCCCCATAGATGACTTCTCATGCTTAATCTTTCAAGTAATTTTGATGAGAAAAGCCATATTCACATCTCAAGATCTTCTGATTCCCAGACCACCTTCCTCCTTGGGCTTACAAACCGAGTCCCATTTCACTGTAATTTTTTTTGCAGAATCAACATCCCTAGACCATATAAAATTTCTCATCCATCGCTCTATGAGAGCTACCAAAGATGAAGGCCACCAATAGATTGCAAAATTATGAAGAGGGATGCTTGCTATCACCTAGTTCACCCATTCCACCCTTCCCGCCATAGGAAGCAATTTTCCCTTCCATCCAGAAAGCTTTCTTTAAATTTTATCCATTAAAGGAAGTAAAGGATCCCTTCTTATCCTTCCTTTAAAAATATCCACACCCAAATATTTTGTTGGAAAATTACAGCTAGGAATTCCCATTACCTGAGAGATCCTCTCCTTTCTCACTGCAGGAATTTTCCCATAAAAGATTTTACTTTTCTCTAACTTAATATGCTGCTCTGAAAGAGCTTGATATTTTTGAAGAAACAAATTCAACTTTCTCACAAACCTAAGGGATCCATTAATGAAGATAAATATATCATCAGCGAAAAGAAGGTAAGATGGAATTTTTACCCACATGGTCCTCCCAAGGTCTTGACTTAATTGGAATCAATGAGCTTCCGAATTCCTCTACAAAGAACTTCTTCAGCTAATATGAATAAGAGAGGGGAGAGAGGATCACCTTGCTGAAGGCCTTGATGCACACTGAAGAAACCCACAGGGCCACCATTTAACAACATAGAGACACGAGTAGATTTCAGAGTGTTTCTAATCCAGCCAATCCATTTTTCTCCAAAACCAGATTTCCTCAAGATTGAAAACAGGAACTCCCAAGATAGCGAGTCAAATGCTTTCCTGATATCCAATTTCAGCCTAATATCTCCACCCTGAAAGGAGCTAAGCATTATATTAGCCAATTCAAATGCTACAGCTATGTTGGAGGAAAAGATCTTTCCTTTTTGAAAGGTGCCCTGCTCTTCAGAGATTAGTCTGGGAAGAAAATCACTCAGCCTCGACGCCATAATTTTAGTAATAATCTTACATATAAAATTTCCCATACAAATCGGCCTATACTTATTCAAGGAGGAGGCACCTTCCACTTTTGGGATCAAAGTGATAAAGCAGTTGTTCACTCCATTGGGAAAGTAGCCTGAGATAAAAAAAAAAAAAAAAAAGCTTTAACAACCTTGTATAAATCCCTCTCGACAATACTCTAACACTTCCCGAAAAATGCACCATAGAAACCATCCAGCCCTAGAGAACTTTCAGGGTCTAAATCCTGCACTGCTTTTTTAATTTCTTCATTACTCGGAATAGCTTCAGACCCTACTTTGTCATTTTCTTCTAGGATTTCTGGAACGCAATCAAGAATATCAGGGAAAGGGGTCAGGAACCTCCTTGTGAAAGTTTTCATAATATTCCACAACACACTGGCTCAAACTGTTCGGTTCTTCTATAGTGGTTCTATCCTGCTTCTTGAGAGACCGAATCAAATTTCTTGCCCGCTTTATCTTTATAGGCAGGTTACAAAACTTTGTATTTTTATCACCCTCTCTTAACCATTTTATTCTTGCTTTCTCAGTCCATAGAGCCTCCTGATCTTTCATTGCTTTCACATACATGGTCTTAGCATCTAATTCACGAGCAAAAAGCTCATCGGATATACCTGCAGCTTCAATTTCTCCTTGCACATCATCCAAATTATGCTTTGCCTGCTGCATGGCCAAATCAAAATTTGGAAAATTTTGTTTCTCCCAATGTTTAAGAATAGGCTTTAAGCACTTCAATTTCATAGTTAATCTAAAAATCGGATGGCTAGACTTCTTGATCCCAAACCCCTTTCACAACCTGAAGAAATTCACAATGATCCATCCAAAATTTATGAATTTGAAAAGGAATGTAACCTGGTTTTGGGATTTCCTTTGAAACCAATAAAATGGGAACATGATCTGATCCAGATCGCAGAAGGACTTTTTGTGCATAATCTCTAAAAAAATTCAACCAAGCATCATTGATGAAAGATCGATCTATCAATGCCAGGACATTTCCGAACCCCTTGTTATTGGACCATGTAAATTTTGGCCCCTGAGATGGAACTTGAAGCAAGGAGCATGCATCCACCATAGCACCGAACTCCGCCGCTGATCCCATGTTATAACGACCTGGCCCTCTCTTCTTATTAGAAGATAAAACAACATTAAAGTCTCCCACAACTGTACATGGCTCAGTCCCAAATGAGAAACTAGTGATCTCCATCCACAACTTTTGGCGTTTAGCCTGAAAACAATTTGCATGAATCACAGAGATGCATACCGTTCTACCCATCCATTTGGAGAGTGATGGTGAGCTATTGCTCAGATTGAAAAATAACTCTTGGGCAAACCAGTTTACGATTCCACACAATCCAAAGATTAGCCTTCTTATCACTCCTACTATTACACGACACCTCTGAAGCAAAACCCAACCTATTAACAAATAAGGCTGGAAAATTTGAAGCATCTACCATTGGTTCCGCTAAACAAATAATATCAGGTGCATGCTCCTTAACCAGTAGACGAAGAGATCTTCAAGCTACACTCTTCCTTACCCCTCTAATATTCTAGAAAAGAACCCTCATCATGAAACCACTTGACTAGGACCTTTCTTATCAGGCTTATCTACCTGGCCTTTACTAACATATTTTTTCTTCTTTTTGTTTTGGCCAGAAATACCTCCTTCTATTACAGCTACACGCTTGTTACAAATTGCCTCATCAATGGCTGCCACCTCTGAGTGGATAACCACATCTCCATTGCATAAAGAAGAGAATGGAGGTTTTTTGACAACCATATCCTGCCCTTCCTTAGCGTCCATTTTTCTTCCTTGAACAGACATAGGAATAGTGTTAGAAGCATGAGTACCTCGTGTAGTAGTCCTTCTGCCTCGAGCACCCTATCTTTGAATCGCTGAGCACGGATCAGGAATGCGCTTCCTATTCGAACCTCCTCGTAGTCTTCATAAATATCCTGGGATGGAGGCTACAGCAAATCTGCCCTATGAATCACACCTTTAATAGCCTCTTCGTGAGCCCATCGAATCTCAGGTCTTGAGATTTCACCTTCTTCCTCCTTTCCCTCTTCTTCCATTCCCTCTTCTTGAAACGCCATGGCTGGGTTGTCATAAACTACCATCGTTGCATTACAACCATCAATTTCAGAGTCTGAAAATGATTTCAACCCATAGTCAGACCCATAATCTGAGTTGTCCAGCCCATTATCCGACCCATTAGAGGTGCACCCAATACCACGATCTCTTGAGTTCACCTGGTCAACTCCATCGTGTTCTGCAAAAACTGCCCCAGGGATCACTACCTTAGCAACCACCGATGCTTCTTTATCATCCGCCATCTTCTTTAATCTGCATCCAGATAGTTGATGCCCCACACACTTACAAAAACTACACTTTACCATGCAATCTTCGTATATTATCTTCTGTCCAAAGCAGAACTCTTTGACAGAACCTGGCTCTCTCCGTTCAACTTGGATTTCATCAATCCGTACAACTGAGTCTCCAATATCCACTTCCATGAGCACCCTCGCAAAGTGCCCCAGTAGACCTTGCTTCGTACGCCTATCAACAGCCACCGGACATCCCACAGCTTTGGCCATCAACAAGAGAATATTCTCATGCCAATACTCCAAAGGCAACTCAGGAAAACGAATCCAAACCAACTTTGTTAGATTTGACTTTTCATGGATATTAAAATCTGCCTTCCGCCGTTGGAACCTTATCAATTGACTGTCAAAACGAATTGGACTTCGTTTCCATATTAAAGCCATGTCCTCCTTTGATCCAAACTGAAAAATTACAAAATCTTTTCAAAGTGGATGCAAAATACCACGCTGCTTCAAACCCCAGCTTTCAATTGCTTCATTCCTGAGATTATCTAGCGAGCTAAGCCGAAAGTTGATGCATCTGACCAATGCAAACCTGAAGGATTGCCTGACACTTTCATAGTCCTTCTGTGGGATAATCACTCTCGTAATATTACCCGTATGAATAGGCTCCGGAAGAGAATCCACCTCTAAAACACCTCCCCAGCAAACAGCGTTAGCATAATTTTTTTCCGCCCACCCACAGCATTTTGGTCAGGGAGCAGCTGAGACTCTACATTGACAACTGGACCTCGATCAATACTCTCCCTATCTCCACCATCTTCAACCTTAGCACCATCACCGTCCTTCCTACCACCCTCATTCTCATCCATCACTCCCACCCTCTTTGATCCCTTCTTTTTTCACACTTCCTTGTAAACCGAGTGGAATATACACATGGTAAGGCAAAAGATTTACACTTGCACCAAGGTCAAGTAAGGCATGCTTAATGTAAGTGTTGCCTATGACACAAGCTATGGTAGGGCTCCCTGGATCCTTATACTTGGCGGCCATTGGTTGAGTAATTATGGAACTAATGTTGCCTGCCAAGAACGCCTTTTTGGGCATGCAAGTGATACGTTTGTAAAGGCATGCAAGTGATACGTCTGTAAGTACACAAATCTTTTAGGACTTTTGCATAGGCTGAGATCTAGGATATGACATCCAGAAGAGGGATGTTCATGCCCTTGTCTTTTTTTTTTTCCTATTATTTTGCACATCACAACTCACCAACTACGCTAGGTAGTTGTTGTTACCAAAAACGAATCTTCAATCACTTAAGAGTATGATCCATCGATCCTTGTTGGAATTTGGAATATTCCTTGTACACTTGGAACAATTGCAAATGGGCTGGTTCTACATCTCGGTTCAGTTCTGATCTATTATTCTTTTTCTAGCCCGAAAAGAATAATAATTTGTACGATTGACGAAACGAATGTTATACTTTTAATTGAACATGTCTATCTTACTTAGAATTTCGTCCTCTTCGTAACCATGAAAAGAAATAGGACCTCTTTATATATAAAATTGGAGATATAGTGCCCGATAGTCCTTAAGGTCTTGAAAATATAAAACCTATAAAAAGAGAGTAAAACCTTAGGTAACTCCATTCTAAATATGTAAAATGCATGTTTTACTACCCTAGATTTGACACATAAATGTGCTCATCAATCATCATAAAGCCAAAATGTGATCAGTTTAATCAAGTGAATGTACCTACAAATCATAAATTAGAATAGAGAAAAAAATTTACTAAATAGAATACTAACCGGTCTATAATCATCAAAACCAAAGTAACATATGTTTGATTCAAATAGAATGCTAACAACCCTTAAACAATTAATCGAAACAGTATATAACATTGAACATTTAGAAAGAAATAGATTTAATTAACTCATGTTGCTAACAACCCCTAAAATCATCACCAAAACAGTGCTATCATTTATCATTTTGAATGGAATGGAAATGATTAATTAGTAATACTAATAGCCCCTAAAATCATCACTAAAATAATACCTAACATTGATCAATTCGAATGGAATAGAGTAATTGATTAAAAGTATTAACAACCCCTAAAATCATCACTAAAATAATACCTAACATGGATCACATAGAATGGAATAGAAATGATTGATTAATGGTACTAACAGCAGTTAAAATCATCACTAAAACAATACCTAACATGGATCACATAGAATGAAGTGTAAGTGATTGATTAATGGTACTAGCAGCCCCTAAAATCATCGCTAAAACAATACCTAACATGGATCACATAGAATGGAATAGAAGTGATTGATTAATGGTACTAATAGCCCCTAAAATCATCACTAAAACAATACCTAACATGGATCACATAGAATGGAATAGAAATGATTGATTAATAGTACTAATAGCCCATTTAAAATCATTACTAAAACAATACCTAACATGGATCACATAGAATGAAATATAAGTGACTGATTAATACTACTAACAGCCCTTAAAATCATCACTAAAATAATATCTAACATGGATCACATAGAATGTAATAGAAGTGATTGACTAATAGTACTAACAGCCCCTAAAATTATCACTAAAACAATACCTAACATAGATCACATAGAATGGAATAGAAGTGATTGATTAACAGTACTAACAACCCCTAAAATCATTATTAAATAATGACTAATATGAAATATTTATATATCATAGAATCCATCAAGAATCGCACTCAACAGCCCCTTAGAATTTGAATTTAAAATAGCATAGTATAGATCAAGGGCAAATACCAATCAACCCCTAAAATTAATATATAATATAGCATACAATATATATATATATATATCAACAAAGTCTTAAGAGAAAATATCAATATACAAAGGTACACAAAAAAGATATTCACATGCAATTATATAAGAAAGACAAAGAGTAGGAAAACTACATGTGATATGGCAACTATAAGGTTGCAAAGTCCTAAACATTTCTTTGAGATTTAGAAGGCTAAAAAAAAACATGTGTAGAGAGTATATGATGGTTCTACTCACCGGTTAACGATGTAGCTAGATTCACCCCTTAGATAAGAGTCTTCGAGCTCTTCTTAGGAGGGTAAATCAATGGTGGATGCAGCCTGGGTTATGAGGCCTTTTTCTCCTTCTACTCTTCATCTTCTTTTTCAATAGATACAGGTTGTAGGAAGGTTGCAGCTGGTATCCCTTTTCTCCTTCTCTTTTCTTCTTTCTCTTCCTCTCCTACCTCTCTTTTCTTCTCTCTTTTCTCTCTTCCTCTCTTCCTTTTTTTTTCCTTTTTTTTATTTATTTTTTCTCTTCTCTCTCTTTTTTTCGCTAGAATATCATTTGTAATAAAAATTGGAAAACATAAACAAGAGGCAAATGGAAAAAAAACCAAACAAATACACGCACTAAGAAGTGCTCAAAAGACTGAAGAGAATTAGGAAAAAAATCCCCACCTTCGGTATTACCATCAACAGGGAAAAGGACCTAAAACCCCTAAAGCCAGAAAATTAACAATAAGAAACTTAGACCAAAAGGTATCAAGGACGCTTTAAAGTGTCCATTTCCAATTACATTTTAACCAATGTTGGCCAAGTAATGATTAGATTAGAAATGATATGATTTGTCACTGACTTAGCAAGGAATTCCTTAATCGAGTTTTGTTACACCTGTGCCCTGACTCGGTCTAACTTGAACTGTTGTGATAGGCCTCGGACTGGAGGTCGGAAGCACGGTCGGGTTTTGACAGCGGCCACCCATTGCCAAAGGGAGAGAGATGACCCCAAGTGTTCATGCATCGTGTGCCAGTCTAATTGAAGAGGATTCGTATCTTCTGATCCCAGATGGTAAGTGACCCGACTCCACACACATAAGTCTAGGCACGTATCGAAATTGTCAAAAGGCTTTGAGCATGGCCGAGGGCAACCACCCATGCAAGACCAGCCATGGGACAGCAACCATTCAAGACAGTAAGCTGTCTTGACCACCGAAAATATGCCACCGGATCCAATGGGCCTAAATCCGGTGGGCTATTTCCGGTGAACATAACAGGCTGCTGTCATGGTGTTGATGCCTTGGGTCCCACCACTCGCATTGTAAAAAGTCTCAGATCATCCCAAATCATCCCCCACACTTTATTCGTGACATGAACACATTTTGAACCTAAGTGAACGGGTTCTCGGGCTCCAAAAATCGTAATAACCCGATTGGCCCGAACCAATCAGACCCTAAGGTCCATTTTAACTTATAAGATAGAAATGAGGAATTCATTTCCTCATTTCTATTGTGTCCAATGTAAGGAAGGAGAGAAAAAGGAGAAGAAGGAAGAAGAAGGGGAAGAAGAAGGAGGGGCTTACCTTGGTGCCGGTGGCTTCCAAGTTGTCAGAATCGCTGTCGGAGGCAAGTACACTCACTTCCACCACTCTCTCTCTTCATTTTGACCTAGAAAAAATTAGGTATGGATGGAATCTTAGTGTACAAACCATATTGATATTGTAGAATGCGTGTTCTACCTTTCGATGTTGTTGTCGAGCTCGAACCAAGCCTGATGAGCTCTGACAACAAGTATTGCCAAATGACCAACTAGGGTTTCGATCGTTTGATTGACATATCTCCCAAATGTCTTAGTAGAACTGGGATTTTATTCACTTAGAATGATGCTAGAAACATCCCCTACAAACTTTATGGAACAAATCCTGGCGATTGGGCCCGAGCCAAAAAGCCCCAAAATGGGTGGACTTTCCTGCACCACCATCGAAAACAGCCCACCGGATCCACTGGGTCTGCTTCTGGTGGCATATTTTCGGTGGACCACTAAGCCTTAGGAGCTCCCTATCAGTTCCACTGGAAACAGGACTGATATTTCTGGTGGAAATTCCCTGTTTCCGATGGGTGTTTCTGGTGACATTACTGTCACTGATGGATTTCGTCTGTTTCCCTTGGAGGTGATCTATGTGGATCCCTCCAGATATTTTTGACACGTACTGATGTACGATTATCCTTGTGTCTAGGACAATGACACGCACGAGTCCCGAGACCAAAACTGAGTGGATTGATTGGTGGTCTTATCTGAACCCTAACACAAGCAAAGATCAACAAGGTGAGGGATGGTTGTTTTATTTTGGATTGTTTAATTATTATAGAATTGTTTACATGCATAGATTTAATATGCTTAATTACATTACTGACATGATGATGGTGATTATCATATGTTACATTCTTATGCATTTAATACGAACTGTTCATTTATATGTATGACGGGATTCGGTGTGGCCAAGGTGGTACCAGTACCATGATCATCATGTGTTTGGCTGTGTGTGAGATGGAATCCGATATGGTTGAGGTCGTACCAATGCCATGATTGTCATGTGTATGTTGCATTCATGCATTAATTATGTGCATTAGAGTTTGTTGTAGTCGTGGATTACACCTTGTGGCCAAGGTATCACTGATATCTTGTACCTCGGGACTGCATTTGGAAATGGATACGCTTCATGGCCGATGATGGTACCGGTGTCACGTAGTCTATACTTAACTGTGATATGTATGCTAGAATAGGTAAACGGTCTTAGGTTTCACTTTGTGGCCAAGGTCTCGCTATTATCGTATACCTGGGATTGTATTTGGAGATGGATTACACTTTGTGACCGAGGTCTTGCCAGTGTCGTGTAATTCATACTTACTGTAGCAGTATGAAGGCATGTAGTGTATATGTGGTTAGGTATCACTCCCTATGCTACGAGCCCTTTCTAATAGGGGTTGAGGTGTTAGATAACCCATTGTGGTATGTTCGATGTACCTTTCTGAAATATCACACCCATGATACAATGTGATTGTAGTCGGAGGCGGGAACCTATCTGTCATGGCCGATGTATTATCAGTGCCATGACTGCCAAGAGGGGGTTATCAGGGGTTTGCTGGGTGACCCATGGACGCAGACGGGGATCGGCAGGCTTCTATTCATAGTTAGGGTTTGTATCCTTGCGTAGTCAATGGTGGTTCCGAGACGAAGGATACAACCTAATGCGCCGTAGTAGCATTTATCAGACTTAGTTTATATTGTTAGGTGGATAATAAATAAATGAATTGCATCACGAGCATCATGGACTATGTGTTTAATTTTCGCTATCATGCATCATAAATTATTATTACTACTGTCTCGCTTGGATGTGCTTGACCCCACCGAATTGAAGGAGATGACCAGCGAATCACCTCCCAAGCCGACTTGATTGAAAAAATTCCTGAGGAAGATGGACACCAGTGGCAAACGTCCTCATCATCAGTAGGAACTATTGATTTTTTTGCCAATCCAAAATAATCCAAAAGAAAGAGAGATTCAGCCCTCAAGAAACTCCATCTACCATTATCAATAAGAAGAGCGACCCTTGAGGAAAGACTAGGAAACGAAGTTTCATCTATCCCCGACAAGTCCACTAGAGAAGAGTTCCCCAACCATTTATCGAACCAGAAATTAATCTTCTTCCCATTTCCCACTGTCCGCCGAATATTATCAGAGACAATATTCCAAACTTTTTTCAAACCTGGTCAAATGGAAGATTTTTTATAGCCAGCCTTCAAAACCCAATCCTTATTCAAGAAATGCCCTCTAAAGAATTTTGACATAACAATATCCTCATTCTTGATTTACCAAACCAATTTGCAAAGGTAGTCAACATTCACATCTCTTAATCTACAAGTCCCCAATCCACCCTCCTTATTTTTGCACACATCATCCTATTTAACCACAATTTTCTTTTGCACTTCCATATCCGTTTCCCAAATGAAATTGAACCCACTGCTCCACCATTTCACAACTGATTTAGGCCACCAGTAAACAGCAAAGCTATGAACAGGCATACTTGAAATCACCGATTTCACAAGCTCTACGTGGCCTGCCATGGATAAAAGCTTACCTTTTCACCCTGCTAGCCTATCCTTGATTTTATCTACCAAAGGGAGCATATGAGATTTAGTGACCCGACCCTTAAAAATTTCCAACCCTAAGTATTTTGTCGGAAGAGAGGCTATGTGGATGCCCAATCAATCACTGAACTGCTTCCTATGAGGGGCCACCTCCCCAAAGAAAATCTTACTTTTTCCAAGTTAAAATTCTGACCCGAGAACTCCTGATACTTGGAAAGGAAACTAAACAGGTTTCTCAAATAATGAGTTGATGCATTCATAAAAATGAAAATATCATCGGCAAATAAAAGATGAGAAGAGATAGTGATACCTCTTAGACCTAAGAGAGGTTTTAATTTTCCATCAACCACAAGGCCCTTCAACCCTCTACAGGGCACCTCTTCAACCACAATAAAAAGAAGGGGAGAAATTGGGTCCCCTTACCTCAGACCATGACCAACCCCAAAATAACTCATCGGACCTCCATTAACTAGGACTGACATTCTAGAAGAAATAAGGAGCTGATGAATTCACTGCACCCACTTTGCAGAGAAGCCAAATTTACTCAGAGTCAAAAAAAGGAATTCCCATGAGAGAGAATCATAAGGCTTTTGGACATCCAGCTTAATCCCAACACTGCCACCGTTCACCGTAGAGAACATCAAATTAGCCAGCTTAGAGGCTAAACTAATATTTGTGGAAATGATCTTCCCTTTCTGAAAATCCCCTTGCTCTTCTGACACCAACCTTGGGAGAAAAATAGAAATCCTTGAGGCAAGAATCTTGGAAAGAACTTTACAAAAGAAATTGGCCATGTAGATGAATCTAAATTTATCCAGCGAGGAAGCCCTTGCAAGTTTAGGAATCAAAGTAATGAAAAAATTATTAACACCCTTAGGAATGCAACCTCTCTAGAAAAAACTCTTGACAGCTCCATAGAAATCCCATTCAACAATGTCCCAGCATTGTCTAAAAATTCCTCCTGGAAAACCATCAGGACCGGGAGAGCTATCAAGATTCAACTCCCAAACCGTACTCTTGATTTTAGGGACTGCTTCTAGAATGTCATTATCTCTATCATCCAAAACACAAGGAATAAAGTCAAGCAGGTCATTATGATCATAAATAGGTGAGGCACCATGAAAATCCTCATAGAATTCTGCAATATAAGCTAAAACTTCCTAAGGGTCAGAAATCCAAGAACCATCCCCTCTCTTGATGGAGCTTATCTGGTTTTTAGTACGTCTCATTTTGACAGAGAGATGGAAAAAATTAAAATTCCTATCCCCATTCTTCATCCATTTTAATTTTTGCTTTCTTTGCCTAAAGCCTCTCCTGCAACTAGGAAGCCTTTAAAAGAGTTGTTTTAGCATCAACTTCTTTATTAAAAAGATCATCAAATATCCCCAAAGCCTCAATTTGAGATTGAACCAAACTCAAATTTTCAGAAGCTTTAACCACAATCTTCATTCAAATTCAGAAAAACTTCCCTAGCCCAAGAACGCAACTCAAGCTTTAACAACTTAAGCTTTTGAGATCAAATAAATATTGGGCAGCCCCCAATCTCCATATTCCAGGCCTTCTCCACCACAGAAATAAACCTTTCGTCCTCCATCCAAAAAGAGTGAAAATGAAAAGGCATAATACAAGGCTTTGGAACAGAATCCAAAAGCACCAATATGGGAGAATAATCAGAAGTAAAACATAATAAATTCACCTACAATTTATTATGAAATAAGTCAAGGTACTTCTAATTGCAAAAACAACGATCCAAAACAGCCGACACATGTGAACTTCCATGTGAACTTCTTCCCCTGAGTGGGGGTAGATATAAGCATACATCCATCCACAAAAGCCTAAAATTCGGATGTCGACCCTAAATTATATATCCCAGGGCCACGCTTCTCATGAGAAGCTAAAGTGACATTAAATTCCCCCATCACTGACCAAGGACATGATGACATTGGCAGTGAACATAGCTCTACCCACAATTCTTTGCAGATAGCTCTAAAACTACTAGCATGAATAAACAATACTCCCACCTTATACCCCGCCCAATCCACCATAACAGAAATTTGTTGCTCAGAGGAAGCAATCACCACTGGTCTTTTGATACCCCACTTCCACATAATCCATAAATTCGGCACCTTAGCCTGCCGCTCATTATGGATAAACTCTCTATCATACCCAAGCTTATTGAAAAACAAGGACGGATAGCTACTAAACTGAATCATTGGTTCCGCCAAACACATAATATCTAGAGAAGACTCCCTTAAAAATGTTCGCAAGGCCCTTCTTCCAAAGACCTTACAACTGCACACATTCCAATAGAAACTACGCATGATCACTTTTTTAAAGCACCCCTCTTGCCAGACTTATTAGCCTGATGGCCCCGCTTCTTGCGGCGACCTGGTATAGCCACTGCACCATTCTTAACCTCAGAGAGAGAGAGCGAGACTCTACTTCCTGAAATCTCCATAACAGGGATGCAATCCACCACAACATCAACATGACCTGTGGTTTGAATAGCTCAACCACCTCGATGACCCCCTCTCACACCCCTACCCTTCCCCTACAGCGTCACCTGCCTGTGAGGATGCTGAAAAGAAAGCCTCATCCCATCAGCTTCAACCCCCTCTAATGCACACCACCCTGGACCACACAATCCAACTCAGTCACACCTAGAACAGCCTCATCTACCACTAGGTCGGGATTGGCAGAATCCATATCCGATCCAGAAAGGGATCCATCCAACCTAGAAGAAATCTTATCATCAGATTCCATCTCATCCATACCAGTATTTCCTTCTTTAGCGCTCTCCATATTAGGAGAGTCCAATAAGACATGAATATCTCGCCCCTCAACCCTTCCTTTTATAGGAGGCCCACATAAAGAAGGAGCCAAATGAGGGGTGTCCTGAATGGGAACTTCTAAAGAAAGACTCTTCTCTCCAACCGAGTTAACTCCAGCTGAGTTAACTCTGACTTCGGCCCTTTGCTTCGCATCATAAGTTTTCTCCAACTTGCAGGATGCCACATTGTGACCCCAATTTCCTACAGTAGCCACAACGATCGAAACCATCTTCATGTAAGATTTTTTACCATAACCCAAAGACCTTAAAGGTTCCAGGTTCCAAGTGCTCAATCTAAACTTCATCAATCCTAGATGATGATTAGAGATATCCACCTCAATTAGGACCCTTACGTAGTAACCCATCAACCCCTAATGAGTATGATGGTCTAAAGCCACCGAACGCCTAGCCGCTTTAGCTTTGAGAGAAAAACATTCTCAGCCAGTATTCTAGGGGGAGATCTAGAAAACGAACCCAGACAAGCTTTGTAAGAGATTTTTTCTCGTGGATGTTGAAGTCGGGTTTCCAATGGTTAAACCAAATCAACTACTCTCCAATCTTCAAAGGACTTTGCCTCCAAACCACTGCCTTGTCGCCTTCACAATGAAACTGGAAGATAACATAACCCTTTCCCAAAGGTTGTATTATCACTGGCTTAAATTCCACTTTTCTTTTGCTTCCTGCTGAAGATCATCTAAAGAGATTAGACGAAAATTGACATGCCCAATCAACGCAAATCAAAAAATCTTCCTCTTCTCCTTATAATCCATCTAAGGAATAACAATTCTAATAATGTTCCCCACCTGAATTGGCACTAGAAGAGCTGCAATCTCAGGCCAAGCCGAGTTCCCAACAACACTTGCAAAAGAGCACTTGGGAACAGCCAAGTTAACCGTCTCCTGCACCACCCCTTGTCCTTGAACATCTAGTCCACGATCAGTTTACTCCCTATCTCCATCATCCTCCTCAGTCTCATCACATGAATTCTGAGCACCAGAGTTGCTAGCCTCTGAGACCACCACCATTCTTTAACTCCTTCTCTCTTCTTTCTCTTCCTCTTTTCAAATTAGTAAAAATAATGATTGATAATGGTTACCTAAATTTTGGAGAAAGAATACGAATCAACCTATAGGTTTCCCTAATTAGAGATGTAAAATCAAGGGATAAGATTGATGAAGTTTTGAGGGATCAAATCATCACCCTTCAATCAGTCACCTACTTACCCAAAATATTCACTAATCTGTCACCAATCAAATAAAATTGGTAATCCACCAATTTGTCTCCAATCAACTAAAATAAATAATCCTATTACTAGGATAAGGGTAATATCTAAGGATAAGAATCACATGATTGATTGACTAATTATCAAATCAATAATCAAAATAATATCTATAGACATATATATATATATATATATATATAGTAAAGATAATATATACATGAACACTATAGGATATAAATGCAACAAAAGGTAACATACAAGAAATAAACGAGATATATTTAAAAGAAATACCGGGGGCATTACATGGACCCTGCAGTAGTGAGGAAGCTCGTGCACTGAGTTGCTCTTCTTATAATATAGACTACATAAATCAAAATTATTGTAATGTCATCACATTATAATAATATAATGTGATGACATTATAATCCATTATCTCATTCCTCCTTTTATGAAAGTAGAGTGATGATATATCTTGGTGTTGGACCTAATGCATGTAGGATGTTTTGCTTGATCGATCTATATGGTACATTAGATAGACAACCAATACCTTATTATAGTTGGTTGTTATAAGCCTGTGGCTGATTGTAGTGGTGTATCAGGTTGACAGCTGGCACTTATTATAATTAGCTATAACTCGTCAATCTTTTTGCATGGATCCTTGTGTTCGCCGTTGCTTGGAATCCCAATGTACCCAACCCCATTAAGTTGGGATAAGGTTTTGAATGTTGTTGTATAATATCATCACATAAAACTTATGTTTTTATAAGTTCTATGTCGATTCATAATTTTATCAACCATATAATATGGTCTACCTAATTCAAATTTTTTATAGTGGCATTTTATGTAATTATTTTTAATAATTTTACCATGTAAAGTAACTGATAAACAAATATTGAAAAAAAATTCAATATCATTTTACAATACATTTTATCTCCTGTAAACAAACATTAGAAAATTCAACAAGTAAAATTTTACACCAACGATATCAAGAATCACATATATCATGATTCATGAGCATATAGAGAAAGCACTACGCATATGGACATCGCATATAAAAGAAAATGCAGTGCCCACTTATTTTACTTTTTATTTTATTTTTTTTTTGGTAGCAATGCATCACCCACTTTGGCATGACTGAGATTTGAAAGGGTGAAGTGTGGGCAAATGCGAGGAAACGTGGCAAACGCATCTATGGTTCCATTAGGTTATATGTGAAAAACAAAACTAAATTTTCATTGGTGAAGTAAAATAAGATCAAATATGTTTAGAATAAATAATCTGAACATATGGCGGTGGAGTGTGACATAATAAATATAGATGAAGTTTAATTTAACATTAAAAAAAATCAATTCTATCAATAAGTAAATGATAACAATAATAATAAATAATAACTAAATAAAATTTAGGTAAAATTACTTGTGGAGTAAACCTCCAACATTCAAAAAGACCAACTCTTATGTTTGTGTTTGGCAATTTCCATCTTCATTAATAAGAAAAAAAAAAACCCCAAAATCAATACCGTGTTAACAAAAGGTTAAGTCTTTTATCATTAACGACCACACAATTATGTTCCTCACTGACTTTTATGTTTGTGTTTGGCAATTTCCATAATCATTAATTAAAAAAATACCCAAAGGCAATTTCCATCAGCTTCACAGCTGATTGCCGTGTGAATTATGGGGTCAAGTGGCCCTAGCAAATCCTGATGAGGCAGTACCGCAGTGGTGGCAGTTGGACCCGGGGTTTATAGAAAACAAGGAATCAAACCCCCCGGCCCCGTCCCCCCAACAAAAATGACTCGACCGTTACAACTATGTGTCTCTGATGGAGGGTACTCAAACCCTTTACTGAGCTGATCAAATTGACAGAAATCGTTTCTCTATTTGGATTGATTTTGGTTTAGAATATTATAAAATCAGTGGAAAGTTAGATCGATCGATCGAAATTGATGCAAATCTAAAAATCTAAAAAAAATAACGTTACCTAATCACGTGGTTCTTATACCTAGATACAGCCCCTTGAAATGACTCCTCCACCTTTTTATAAAATGAAAAAGTACCTTTGCCGATGCCCCTATGCATCCATTAGGGGCATCCATTCATTGACCTTTGCAGTTCAAGAATCGCATCTATCATGATTCATGAGCGTATAAGGAAATCACTCACCATAGGAAATCTTATATAGAAGAAAATGCAGCACCCACTTACCTTTTTTTTTCCCTTGTTGGAAAGCAATGCATCACCTGAGTCTGGCATGACTAACATTTGATAAGAGTGGAAGAAATTTAGACGAATGCGAGGAAACATGGCAAACACATCTAAGGTTCCATTAAGATTTATGTTAAAATTAAATTAAATTTTCATGGTGAAGTAAAATAAGATCAAATATGTTTAGAATAAGTAGCCTGGACATATGGCGGTGGAGTGTCACATGATAATATAGATGAAGTTTAATTTGACAAAAAGTAATAATAATAATAAATAATTAAATAAATTTTAGGTAAAATTACTTGTGGAATACCCCTCCAACATTCAAAAAGACCAACTCTTATGTTCGTGTTTGGCAATTTCCATCATCATAAAAGAAAAAAAATACCCAAAATCAATGCCGTGTCAACAAAATGTTAAAGCCTTTCATCATTAATGTCCACACAATTATGTTCCTCACTGACTCAAATGTGAAGTCCTCTGTCACTGATGCCCACACAATTATTTTCCTCACCTTCTCATACGTTTGTACGTGGTTGGCAATTTCCATCAACTATGAAGTTGATGCGCTGACTATTATGTGAACTATGGGTCGAGTCGCCATGGTATTGGTGTTAGTGAAAAGACTACCTTGTCCCTTAGTTGGATGCCTCTATACTCCCTCGGTTAGTCTCTCCATTGGCGCAATGGCCATGCAATCAGTTAGTGATCCCTATGTCGAACAAGGTTCTAAATCCCATTATTAGAAGACAAAAATATATACCAATCAAAGTTTGATAAGACAGAATTGGGGTCGGGCTTGGTCAAGGTCAATACTAATTTGATTCCAATCCAAATCCACCTTGATCGGACAGAAATACCCTTGGGTTTCAATTATTATTATTTTCTTTACAGTTTTACCCTTTGTCTGTATTGGTCAACTGATCTGGCATTGGCTAAGAATTAGGATCCATCAAGGCTGATACCGATCCAATTTGATTCCTCAACCCATGCTGCCAATAGCTGAGAAGGAAAAAAAAAAAAAAAATCTTAAACAGGCATTATGTCTTCTAATTCAGTGGATACACAAATATTTTTGAAGGAAAAAGAATCTTATCCATTTGCACTTTTCACGCCCAGATCATACAGATACTATTTGGTATTTATTCCCTGTTATCATGGGTGGTGTAGGTGCTCCTCCTCCTGCTGCTGCTGCTGCTATTACATCCATTCATCAGTTTCTTCTTCTTCTGTTCTTGCTTTTGGGTTTTCTATACCTTGCTGAAAGCATTCATGTTGTTGGTCTCAGTACTGAGATCAATGTGAGCTGCATAGAGGGAGAGAGACTGGCACTGCTCGACTTCAAAGCTGGTCTAAACGACACTTCTGGGCGACTCTCTTCTTGGATCGGTGATGATTGCTGCACATGGACAGGTGTGAGCTGCAACAATATGACCGGCCATGTCAACAAACTCAACCTTGACTTCCAAAACTACTTCTCTTTTAGTTCTTGAACTTTCTGATAACTACTTTTAACTCCTCAATTCCTCGGCTTTTTAATATTGCTAGTCTTATTGTCCTTGATCTCAGCTGGAATAATTTCAAGGGCCTTATTCCAACCTCAACATATCACATACCAACATTGGGGACAGGATACCAATAATTTTGGGAAATCTTTGTAAACAATTTGAAGAGTTTAGATTTATCAGGATGCAGTGGTATTAATGGAGAATTGACAGAATTTGTGAACAGTTTGTCTATGTGCAATTCTAATAGCTTGGAGACACTAGATTTATCGCAAAATTCCTTCACACTTATGTAAGCTTTCAATGCTTCATTTCTTGGATCTCTCACACAATAATATATCAGGATTCATCCGAAAAGTTTGTGGAATTTGAGTGCTCTAAAACAAATTGATACAGAAAACATACCCTCCTCACATTATCAAGAGCACATGATGGTAGTTACAAAAGGAAGAGAACTTGAATATTGCACGACTCTTGACTTGGTGAAGAGCATTGATCTTTCAAGGAATAATCTATCAGGAAAAATTCCAGATGGGATAACAAGACTGGTGGGATTGGGTACCTTGAACTTATCAATGAATCATTTGACAGGAAAGATTCCAGAGAAGATTGGGGATTTGCAAAATCTTGAAACCCTTGACCTCTCCATAAACCAACTTTCTGGTGAGATACCTCCAAGCATATCTTCTTTAACTTTCTTGAGCCACTTGAACCTCTCACATAACAATTTATCTGGGAAAATTCCATCAAGCAACCAGCTCCAGACTATTAGTGATGCATCCATGTATGCTGGGAATTCAGGACTTTGTGGATGGCCCCTATCTATTAATTGCCCAGGCACTAGCATATCTCCACCTCCAGCATATGCCAAAGTTGATGGAGAAAATGAACTAAATCTAGATGGAGAATGGATGGATATGTTCTGGTTTTACATCGGCATCGTTATGGGCTTCATTATGGGATTTTGGAGTGTTTGGATCACTTTAATTTTCAAGAAATCTTGGAGAATTGCTTCCTTTCGATTTTTCTCCTTAAATTGAATGTGGGAGTGTTTGGGGAGGAAGTTGGAGCTGCAAGCGAACAAAACTTCAAGGGCTTAAAGAAATTGATCCATGTCATTTCCGTTTTACTATGAAACGATAAAAGGTACGTATCATCCTTTAATGTGTATGTATTTCCTATTAATTTAATACATAAGGGAGTTTTTCTTTCTTCTATTCTGTTCTTTTCCTTTGCTTTATCATAGGAATGTGTCTAGCGATTGGCATTGGCATATATTCATAAAGAATGGAATCTATGAGTTTATGTTGTAAGTTTTAATTTTGAATCAATAAAACTGTGGTGGAACAACTACTTTACACAATTACACCTAGCAAACTAATTAAAGTTTACTGAAAATGCAAAGGAAATTGTGTGATACAAGGTAGACAATAGATTCAATATTAGAATAATAAATTTGAGACATAATCAATATATGGTACATATACTTCACTCCCCTCCCATCTCCCTCCCTCCCTCCCTCCCTCCCTCCCTCCTTTTTTTTTTTTTTTTTGATAGGTTGCACACACCTTCTATATCGCAAGACCTGCTTTATTCCTTTCCACAAATGTAAGCTATTTGTTGCTCTAAATTATAATGCTTAACATCATCATTTAATCATACATTGAGATTCAATCCAATCCTACAACACATATGGAAATAATGTCTTTTAAAATATCAAAGTATAGTCAGTTGAGTTCGAAGAATAGGACTGTAGATAAAATTAGCGGGAAATTGACATGTGACCAATCCACATGATTGTTCATCTATTTGGTAGTCAGAATGACCACTGACCAATCATGTGGTAGAAAATGGCCTAAATTATTGGATCACCTTTATTAAAAAAGAAGAAAAAAAAAATTAATCAGAATTGTTATAATTTTCAAATTTTCTATTTCACAAACTGCAAAAGCAGTTTTGGTATCTCATCTTTGTAAGGCAAAGTATGTTTAAACACGAGGAAGGATTAGAATGCATATAAAGAATGGGCGATACATTTGGCCTTAGCGTTTTCTGCTTAAATTAGACTTGCATATATCTTAGAAGCCAAATCAACATACTATAGGGTAGACCCAGCAAAATATTTTCTAAATCAACCTTGTAAATTCAAAACACCATTTATAAGTGAGGAAGGATTCAGAGGAGGATGGAGATTGGAGGAGAGAGAAGCTCTGGGGATGAGATGCATGTTCTAGGTGACGGGCATGATCCAGATGGAGCCCCTACTATTACTCGGGGAAGGCAACCTTTGATCACCGAGTTCTTGAGGCCAGCGCCTACGGAAGACACTAGAGAGAAGCCTACTGGTGAAGTAAGTGGTGAGAGAAATCAAAATCCAAGGCGCTCTTTCTCCATAGTGGTGGGAAGAGGGATTCCAGAGGTGGATGATCTACCTGATCCGATTCATGCAGGGTCTCTAACCAAGATTATTATTCCCCAAGAGGCATATGAGGAACGATTAGAGGGTTTTAGATCTACTCTTATTGAGCGAACTAATTTCAGATTTGTGTCTATGGATGCCATTCCTAAGGAGGCAAGGGAGTCATGGAATCTAAAAGGTAGAGTTGTTTTATCTCCAATGGGAAAAGGATTTATCCTCTTTCAGTTTGAATCAGAGACCTACATGGCTTTGATTTGTAGAAGAAATTCTATTAGGGTTGAAGGGTAGATTATTCGTTTTCAGCAGTGGCGACAGGACTTCAGTATCCACGCCAAGCATGTCAATACTAAGATGGTTTGGATTCGTTTTCTAGATCTTCCGCTTGAGTATTGGCATGAAAAAATCCTTCCTACAATGACGAAGGCGGCTGGTCGACCAATGGTTATTGATCATCGCACCCACAATGCATCCATGGGAAGCTTTGCTCGTGTGCAAGTAGAGATGGAAATAGGAGGAAAACGTATTGAACAGATACAGATAGAGAGTCCTTCCAAAAGTGGGAAAATCTTGGAGAATTTGAGTAACACGTGTGTGCCTATTGTAGAAGAATCTGCCTCTTATTCAAGGAGATGTGATTGGGCCAAATATGGAAACTAATAATTTGGGATCTTTCCCAAATCAAAACGTTGGAGATGGGTTAACTCTGACCTAAGCCCGTATCCTAGATACAGGCAGTATAGAGGTTTCTGGTTCAAGTTCCACGTCTTTGGCTGAATCGTCCACTGCAGGTAGTGATTTTGGAGAGGAACAGTGTGATGAGCACGTGGTTTCTTCTATCTCCCTTAGTACAATACATGGAGGCACTATTGTAATTCATCACGTCGAAATTAGAACTGCAAACGCTTTGGCCATTGCAGCTGAGACAGTTAATTGTGTTAAAGGAGTAAAACGTAGGAAAGAAAAGACTTTGTTCAGTACGGAGCAAACTAGAAGGTCTGACCGTATAGTCACCACCAAAAAGTAAGGTATGAAGGTTCGTTTTTTGGAATGATAGAAGTTTCAAGAAAACCACAACCCGTATGGCATTATGAACTATTATAAGAGAAAAGTCTTGATATTCTACGGTTTTTCCAGTCAAACTCTTTGACACGATGGCCTTTGACATAGATTTTATTTGCAATTCAAGGGTAGGGAAAGCCTCAAATCTTTGGTTGATATGGAGAAGAGGAATCTTAAAGCCTACTGTTGTTTCAGCTTCTGAACAACAGATTACTGTGAATGTTATTTGCAGAAATAAGATGGTTAAAGTCTCTGTGATTCATGCCAGTTGCTTTAGAGTAATTCAGAGGGAATTATGGACTGAGCTAGCCACTGTGTCTACCTTGGCTGTCCCAGGGTTGATGGTGGGAGATTTCAATGCTACGCTGACCTCCCATGAGAAAAGGGGTCCGGGTGCATTTCGTTTGGGGTCTGCAGCTGAGTTCGATGCTATGATTGATGCATGTACCTTGATTCATCTGCCTTCCCAGGGAGTAAAATTTACTTGGTCAAATAATAGAAGAGAGGGAATGTAGTGGCAGTCCTTGATAGAGGTCTTTGCAATGAGGCTTGGCTTACTCATTTCCAAGATTGTGCCCAATTTGTTCTTCTAAGATAATTTTCAGATCATTGCCCAATCTTTATTGTTTCTGATGCTTGTCCAAAACCACCAAATTGTCTGTTCCATTTTCACAAATTTTGGATGGACAATGTTTCATTCCTGGGGATGGTCGCTGATGCTTGGGAGCATAGGATGATAGGTCCTCCTATCTATGTGCTTACTCAAAATTGAAAAGGCTAAAGCCCATGATTCAATCTTGGTCCAAGAATTCTTTCCCAAAATTTGAAGATGAGCTGGTCAGAACTAAAGAGGCGCTTTCTCAGATTCAGGAGCAAATTGATTCCCAAGGAATAGATGATGATCTGTTCGAGAAAGAAGCAGATGTAAAAACGGAGTATTTGATAGTTCTAAAAAATAATTAGAAATTGTGGGCTGAGAAATCTAGAATTAGATGGTTGAAAGAAGGTGATAGAAACTCAAAGTTTTTCCATCTCTATACCAAAATTAAAAGAGCAAAAAATACAATTCGCAGGGTGAAGAGAAAGGACGGCTCCTTTGTCTCTAGTAGAGACGGTATTGCAAACTATATGGTGGAATATTATAAGAATTTCCACAAATGTGTCCTTGTGGTGGAACATTTTGAACTATTAGATGCAATCCCCTGTTTGATTGATGATGTCGATCTTCTTTGCTTGGATTCTATCCCTGGAATTGCAGAAATTAAAAGAGTAGTCTGGGACCTTGATCCTGACAGTTCTCCAGGATCTGACGGTTTCTTTGGTTCTTTTTTTCGTCATTACTGGGAGGTGATCTCAGATGATTTCATCTCTGCAGTCAGATATTTTTTCAGCTCTGGTAATATGCCAGCAGGTATAAACAATTCTTTTCTGGCTTTTATTCCTAAGGTGGATGGTGTTATTTCTCTTGATAAATTCAGGCCTCTATGTATGGGGAATTTTTATTGTAAAGTGATTTCCAAAATATTGGCTATAAGATTATCTTTTCTTCTCCCGCGCCTAATTTCAGAAGAGCTGGGGGCATTTCAGCATGGGAAAGTTATCCACAACAACATTGTTTTAGCCTCTGAGTTAGCTAATCTCATGTTTTCTTCTACTAGAGGAGGTGGAATGGGTGCAAAGGTAGACATTCAGAAGGCCTTCGATACAATCTCTTGGAGCTTCATTCTGCATGTTTTGCGAAGGTTTGGATTCACTGATAAGTAGATAAACTGGATCTTCCAAATTGTTTCTTCATCAAAGATTTCTATGCTTCTCAACAGAGGTCCTGTGGGATATTTTGGTGTGGACCGTGGATTGCACCAAGGTGATCCTATATGTCCTATTTTATTCATATTGGCTAAAGAGGTCCTTTGTAGAGGTCTGAAGAAGATGCAACAGGAAAAAAAAATTAAAACCCCCTGCAAGGTCCAAGAGGTGAGTTGGTTCCAATTCATTTACTCTTTGCAAATGATATTTTTATATTTATGAATGCCTCTATAAACTATGTTAAAAACCTCCATGATTTCTTGAAGAAGTATTAGGAGTTTACGGGTCAGCATGTGAATTTAGAAAAAAGTAAATTGTTCATGGGAAAAGTTTCTCCTTCAAGAAAGCGAATATCTCGAGATTTTGGGAATAAGCTCTTGCAATTTCCCCACTAAATACCTAGGGTTGCAAATATTTAAAGGAAGAGTCAAAAATCAGTTCTTGATGCCTGTGATGGACAAGATTAGAGAGCGGCTATCGGGTTGGAAAGGAAAATTGCTCTCTTTAGCTGGTAGAGTTCAATTGGTTCGATTGGTTATTTTGGGTATGCTTGTGCACAATTTTTCTATGTATTGGTGGCCATCTTCCTTAATTAATCTCATGGAAAAATGGATGAGGAACTTCATCTGTACAGGAGATGTAGACTCAGCAAAATCAGTAACAGTGAAGTGGAACCTTGTGTGTAGTCCAAAAGAAGAGGTAGGAGCAAGAGGAATTCTTTATAATCACATGGGCACTGTGGTGGGTTCTTTTAAGATGTTCTTAGGTATCCACTCAAATTACTATGCTGAATTTTCAGCTCTTATGGAAGGAGTTCTGAAAGCTAAAGAGCTTCAGATTGATGCTCTTTGGATTGAATCTGATTCAGCAGAAGTGGTGGTAGCTCTTCAATCTCAATCTATTCCATGATATGCAGCTCAAAATTGGATTCTTGTGAAGGCATTTTTGGATTCTATAAGATGGAAGATTACTTACTGTTTTTCGAGAGGTAAATGTTGTTGCTGATTTTCTCGCTAAAGATGCAGCAAAACCAAGGGATTCGGATACCAGTATCTCTTTCTCTACGCACATATGTTTAGAAATTGCTCATGATGCAGAATCGAGACCTAGGTTTCGATTTTATTAAATTTTTTTATTTTCGATTTATTTATCCCTGCTGATAGTCATGCCGAAGGTGGGAGTCTATAAATTGATTTCTTGGTTTTTGTATCTATTTTTTCCTTTTTTATAAAATTTTGGATCTTTAGCGAAAAAAAACACCATTTATAGGCCACATAAAATTATTAGCATAGGATAAAATTTCTTTCTTTCTTTTTTGTATGCTAAATGTGGTTTTTAACGATGGCGGTAGAAAAACAAAATTATGCAATTTATATCTAATCCATAGAGAGGTGTGTGAAATAATACCAACTTAAGTACACCTTTATTTACCAAAAATAAAATAATAGTACACATTTTACCAGCTACTATAACTTGGATATATGAAGCTTCCTTCTCATCCTTCTTGTCTAGATAATAGGTATAAGAACAAAACATGTACAAAAAATTACTAAAAAATCAATTATTTAAATAAATATGAAATCCGAATTCAAGTTGATGTAATATTATATCTTTCTGGTTCATCTCTAAGACTTGCTAAAATCCCTATCTAGCCATCCTTCTTGCTTCTGTTAATGGTCAAAACAGAGCCTATTAGACCCTTTGAAGCTGAAACATTTCAGCCATATTTTAACCATTGTTAGGACCATCTAAAAGGGAAACTCATATTGAGTTTCAGCCATATTTGACTGTTTTAGTTTACCGGTATAAATTCTATTGAGACTGTTAAGATATTTCTATAAGAAGCAGATAAAACAGATCAAACAAATGGTGATGGTCTTACTGTTGAAACTAATATATATGATTTTTTTTTTTAACATATTAAACAAACATTAGTAAGAAATAGTTTGCTCATGCTGCTAAGGACATGCTCATTAGCTAGTAATTATAATAGAATGGTACTTTGGTTAAGGAAAAATAGGAAAGAATTTAATACAAGGCAGATGATAGGAAACATTGGGGTGGGGTGGGGTGGGGTGGGGTGGGGTGGGGTGGGGTGGGGTGGGGAGGTGGCGAAGAATGAAACATATGGAAGTGAAAGAATACAAATGGGTTTGCTTCTACACCAATGGATTATTTAGATACATTAATCATATGGACAATCATAGACTGCCAAGTGGCAAATAGTGAATTTTATAACTTCACTTTAATGGGACCACTCTCCCCTCCATTGTACCCAGGAGAGGGCGTAGACAAGGAGACCCACTTTCTCCAACCTTTGTCCATTGTGCTAAAGTTTTATTGCCACACATTTAGAGAGCCTAGGTTCTGAAACAACTTCACAGGCTGCATGTTGCTAAAGGATGTGAGCCAATTTTCCTCATGGCTTTTGTGGACGACCTTATCCTCTTTGAAAAGGGTGTATGAGAGAAGCAAGAGTCTTCAAAAATCTTATCACCAATTGCTCTTTAACTTTTCAGGTCAGAATCTCAATGTTATAAGTCTAAACCACAATTCAGTGTCAATTATATGAGTACTTTCATATCTCTCCTACATCCAAATTGGATTTATAATTGAGAATTCCTTTTATGGGAGAGGTTATCTAAAGATGACTGCTCAAATTTGTTATCTACAAACAATTCCCACCTCAACCATTAGAAAAGTCTAGGTACCTTAGTTGTAGCTAAGAGACATACCTTAATTCAATCAATTCTATTAGCCCTTCCCCAATACTATATGTCATACTTTAAATTACCATAGATATGCTCAATAAGCTTGATGCTACCAGTAGAGACTTCTTTTGGTCTTGTGGTGAACACAAGCTTATTCTTACAATTGGATGGAAGATAATATGCTCTTCCAAGGTAGAGGGCTTAATTTAAAGTTGTTGGCCCCCATGAATTCTACATTGTTATGTGAAAAGGCCTAAAAGCTTCGCCAATCAGACTTATCTCTTTGGGGAAAGATTATTAAAGGCAAAATAGTTCCTCTCATGCACCTTTTCTTCACTCTACTTGTCTTCCTGGTCATTAGCCTTAAGGGATGGAAATCAATCTACAATTATAACAACTTAGCCTTCTATAAAATCAGATCTAGTAGTATCGTTAATCTATTGTGGCTAGAAAATCAATCCATCGGTCAGATTGAGACCTTCACATCAAGAGAAGGAAGAGGTAGCTGTATGTAAGGGAAAATACCTTTTTTGTCTTTTTCTCTCTTTTCTCTTCTATCCTTCCTTCTCACCTTTGGCCTGCCTTGGATCGAATGGCCTCCAAAGCATGGTCGGGCGACTATTGGGGGGATGGGGAAAGCATGATTTTTGGAGTCGTCATCTAGAATTCAGGGCCTAGAACCCTATGGTGAAGCCCAATTCCAATGGAGGGATCGAGCTTGAATAGGGGGTTGGTTCCCTGCGAAAGGAAGGAATCCCCTAATTTGACTTCGTACCTTGGTATGTTCCAAAGATAGGGGTCCATGTCAGGTTACGAATGTGGGAAGGTGTTAGCCACCCACCTTGCCCGGAATTCCCGGTCTTTCTTCCAAAAGCTTGGATTTTGAATATTCTCTCCCGAGAATTTTAACAGTCTAAGCTAGCATAGTTCTCTTACATGAAATAACACAAACATAAATATATGAACTGGCTTGAAAGAATTCTACATGAAATAATGAAATTTACATAAAATAATGAGAAATGAAGCTATTTTACCTACATACACGTGCTATGCTCTATGACGGGAAAATCATGATCGTTATTTTATGTGAGAAAACACATGCGATAATATATAAATGATGAAACAAACTACATTTGATGGACAGATGCTAAAATTAATGCATGAAACTACAACAGTAAATCCTTATTTTATGCAATAAACACGTAAAACAAATATATACAGAAATGTGGCAAATGAAATTGCAATAGAAATTACAATATAATATTCACATGATAATGATTGATGAAAATGGTGAATTTTCTATAATTTCCCTCGACTCAGAGGTAACGATTTAATTTTCTTTTCTCTTTCTTGGAGAAATTAAAAACTTCCGGCACTTGGGTAAGAAAGTTGACAAGGCTTTTTTGCTAGGGTGTGACTATGAATTCTGGTTTTTGGGAATTTGTATAGGACTTCCATATTATATTTCTAGAATCTGAATCAACTCTGAAAATTTAGGCAGGGCTTCCGCGCCGTGTTCCTAGGGTTGGAGTTAACTCGAGAATTTTATGTAGAGCTTCCATGCCATATTTCTAGGGTTGGAATCATGTCGAGAATTTTGAGTAGAGTTTCCGCATCGTATTTCTAGGGTTGGAATTACTTCGAGAATTTTGGGCAAAGCTTCAGCACCATTTTTCTAGGGTTGGAATCAGCTCAGGGATTTTGGGCAGAGCTTCTGTGCTGTTTTTCTAGGTTTGGAATCAGCTCAGGGATTTTGGGTAGAGCTTTCGCGTCGTTTTTCTAGGGTTGGAATTAGCTCAGGAATTTTGGGTAGAGCTTCCGCGCCGTTTTTCTAGGGTTGGAATCAGCTCAGGAATTTTGGGCAGAGTTTCTGCGCCATTTTTCTAGGGTTGGAATTAGCTCAGGAATTTTAGGCAGAGCTTCCACACCATATTTCTAGGGTTGGAATTTGCTTAGGGATTTTGGGCAGAGCTTCCACACCATAATTAAACTATTGAATTTAAATGAAAAGAATTTGAACAAGGGGTTTGATACTAAGCTGAAATGGATGACCTGGACAACCTGGGCTTTGGGCTTCCTGGGCTCTGGGCTTCCGGCACCTTTAGCTAGCTTAGGATTCTTCCCTCTTTTTCTTTTTTTTTTTTCTCTCTCTTTTGGAACTTACTCTCTATTTTCTTTCTGTCTTGTTTTTTTTCCTACCTGTTGTTTTCTGTCCTGGGGTTTTACAGTGACCCATGGGTCACTATTTATAGGAGAGGAGGAAGGGTAGGGGTGTAAAAACACCCAAAGTCATGAGAGGGGGGCCAAATCCGTGTAAACCCCCCACAAATCCGTGTAAGGGCTTACACGGATTGTGTAATCCCTTACACAATCTGTGTAAGCCCTAACACGGATTGTGTAAGGGTTTACACGGACCCCCCCTTTGTGTCACCCTGTTAATGTATGTGTCACCCCGTTAGTTTATGTGTCACCTCGTTGTGTAGTGAGAATAGGAACGTGTCACCCTGTTGAGCTTTAAAATACCCTGTGGCACCCTCTTTACCTCCAGATACTCCCCTAGATTGGGGGCTACTCCCTAGCCTGGGCGGCAGTAGCCTTTTGTAGAGTTCTTATCTTGTCAACAGCAGTCGGTAAGTTTTGATTTTGGATAGGGTCCGGTTTAAGGTCAACGTTTGATTTTGGTTTGATTAAAAATTTGATTTTGGTTTGATTTTGATTTGAATTATGGTTTGATTAAAAGTTGGATTAAGGTTTGATTGTAAGGTTTAATTTAGGTTTGATTATGGTTTGATTTAATGTTTGATTTTGGTTTGAATAAGGTTTGATTTAAGGTTGGATTAAGGTTTAATTATGGTTTGATTGTAAGGTTTAATTTAAGGTTTGATTATAGGTTTGAATTTGGTTTGATTTTAAGATTTAATTTTAATTTGATTAAGGTTTAATTTAAGTTTGATTAAGGTTTGATTAAAGTTTGAATTACGGTTTGATTAAGGATTTGATTATAGGTTTGAATTTAAGGTTTGATTAAGGGTTTGATTTTAAGGTTTAAGGTTCTGGCTTAGGGTTTGGTTTTAGGGTTTTAGGGTTTTGGTTAGGGTTTGGTTTAAGGTCTAAGGTTCGGGTTTAGATTAGGGTATAGGGTTTAAATTAGGGTTTAGGGTTTAAATTATGGTTTGGTTTTGGTTTGGTTTGGTTCATGGTTTGATCTGGTTCAGGGTCTAATCTAGTTCAGGGTCTGGTTTGGTTTAGGGTTTGGTTTGGTTCAGGTTTTGGTCTAGTTTAGGGTTTGGTCTGGTCTAGGGTCTGGTTTGGTTCAGGGTTCGATTTGGTCTGGTTTGGTTCAGGGTCTGGTCTGGTTCATGGTCTGGTTTGGTTTGGTTCAAGGTTTGGTCTAGTTCAGGGTTTGGTCTAGGGTTGGTCTGGTTTAACTGGTTCAAAGTTCAAGTAGGCATTATGACACACCTGGGTATCCATTTTTTTCATACAAGATATCAATGAGGCCGTGTTTCTGAATACTTTCCAATGATATGAGAATCGAGCACCTACTAGGTTTGATTGTTGTGTTCTAGCAAAAGGTATTAATGAACACTTCGGTCATCTTCCCCACATCATCTAAATTTTGACCACTCACAAGTTCTGGGATAGTCTGGATTTGTGCCAAAAATTCAACTTCTTTTCGAAAGAGAAAATATGTCTCCTCATTGCGTAATTCATCATTACTGAGGGGGGACAAAATTTGGTGTCTACAGAATGCCCCTCTTTGGCAGAGACTATGCAATAGCTGAAGGGAAAAGAAAATAACAACAAAATTTTGTCACCCTAGAGCATGTACTACCGATATCCTGCTCAGGGATAGTGGAGGTGCAATGTAAAAGGCGAGTGATTAGACTTAGATGGAAAAATTTGATGAAAACAAGAAATTAACATGACGGTATATCCGATTGACTAGTATTGGTATATCATACCACTCGAACTGGATCATACATGAAATGCCCTAGACTTGGCCAAGAATGTGAGTATGAGGAAATTATCTCAAAGTGCAATAATTTCTGACACATTCTCCTTCTGGTAGCTTGCTTTCTATGAGGACTCAAAGAGAGGGCACTTGTATCTCAATTGGCAACATAGCTTCCATTCCGTATACAAGGGAATACGGAGTTGCCCTTGTAGAAGTTCGAATCGACGTTCTATATGCCCATAGTGCATATGATAAGTGATCCGCCCAATCTCTATGTGTATCTGCCATCTTCTGGAGAATTGCCTTTATATTCTTATTAGTTGATTCCACTGCGCCATTTGTTTGTGGACGATAAGTGGTGGATTTATGTCGTCCGATCCCAAATTTGGTGCAAAGTTTATCGACTTGCCCTCGAAAATGAGTGCCCTAGTTAGATATCAGTTGTTGCAGGATCCCATGTCGACAAATGATGTTCTCTTTCATAAACTTGGCCACCTTTGCAGCAATGAGGACTGAATATGACTGTGCTTCCACCCATTTGGTGAAATAGTCAATTGCTACCAGTATGAACTCATGCCCATTTGAGGCTTTGGGAGTAATTTTTCCTATAACATCAATACCCCATGTAGAGAATGGCCAAGGGGAATTGAGCAAATGCAATTCTGTTAGCGGAATATGTATGATATTGACAAATATCTGACATTTGTGGCATTTTCGAACGAAATCTATGCAATCTGCCTCCATTGTGCACCAGTAGTATCCTAATTTTAGGATTTTCTTGGCTAGCATTGTTGCATTCATATGAGGCCCATAGATACCTTAATGTATTTCTTCTATTACTGTCTGCGCTTGTTCTTCATCCACACACAATAGATGAATTCCATCAAATGATCTTTTGTATAGCAAATCACCTTGTAATGTGAATTGGGTGGCAAATTTTCTGAGAAACTTCTTTTCCCCTGATGTTTCTTCCATAGGATATTTCCCTTCCCTGATGAAGTCCACAATAGGAGCAAACCAAGATCTTCCATCTGTTGTCAAGGCATTCACTAAGCCGTGATAGATAGGCTTTACCTTTCTTTTAACAAGAAAAGGTCTTACTTAGGCCATAGGACTACACTCAACCATTGATGCTAAGGTTGCAAGAGCATCGACGAACCGGTTGCTATCTCTCTAGTAGTAATCGAAAGAGATTTTTTCAAAGTGCTTAGAGATCTTCTCCAGATATTCTTGATAAGACTTCAATTTCTCATTTCTGGTCTTCCATTTCCCTTGAGTTTGGCAGATTACAATGGATGAGTCATGATGAGCACATTTATGTGTGAAATCTAGGGTAGTAAAACATGCATTTTACATATTTAGAATGGAGCTACCTTGGGTTTTACTCTCTTTTTGCAGGTTTTATATTTTCAAGGCCTTAAGGATTATCGGGCACTATATCTTCAATTTTACACGTAAAGAGGTCCTATTTCTTTTCATGGTTGCAAAGAGGATGAAATTCTGAGCAAGATGGACGTGTTCAATTAAAAGTACACATTCGTTTGGTCACCCGTACAAATGATTATTCTTTTCGGGTCAGAAAAAGAATAATGGATCGAATCGAACCGAGATGCGAACCAGCCCGTTGCAATTGTCCCAGAGGTACAAGGAATACTCCAAATGCCAACAAGGATCGATGGACCACATCCTTAAGTGATTAAAGATTTGTTTTGGTAACAACAACTACCTAGTGTAGTTGGTGAGCTATGGTGTACAAAATTCCTTACTCACCAAGAGGTCTCAAGTTCAATCTCATGGTTGTTTTTTTAGAGAATTTTGTTGAAGATTTCGCTTTCACTCACTTAAAGCACTAAGGGCATGGAGGGATTTCCACATCAAATTAGAAGCAAGGAAAATCGTGGAAGCAAGAAGAGAAAGAAGAAAAAAAAAAAAAGGAAAGGAAAATCGTGGAAGCAAGAAGAGAAGAAAAAAGGAAAGAGAAAAAGGAGAAATAAAGATTGTCCAAATCTTCTCTCCTCCACATCATCACCAAAGATTGTCCAAATCACACAAAGCAAGAAGAAAATCGTCCCTAGGAGAGAGGAAAAGAAGAAAAATAAATTAGAAAAAAAAAGAAGGAAAGAAAATAAGCAAAAAGATTATAGGAAATTTCTCCAAATTTATTTCTTTTTCTCTCTCCTCCATCTTAGCACTTTTGGACTCAAAAGATCTCACAATCAATTGTCGCTTTCTCTTTAGGAAAGAGAAAATTGTTACCCTACCTTCCCATTCCCTATAAATACAACTCATGTAAGAGGAGGGAGACAATTCATTCTTCTTCTATTTTTTTTTTTAGTTGCTCTCTCTCCTCTCTCACTCTTTAGTTTTAGTTCTTCTCTATTTTTGCTTTAATCACTTTTGTAATAGTTTTTTATGTCAATTAATGCAAGCACTCTTTATTCTTATTCAGCCTTTTTATGTTTATGATTTATGCAATTGAGTTGTAATTTTTAAGTTATAGTTCTAGGCTTAGATCTAGGTGACAAGATCACGAGCCGTGGAGCAATTTTTTTCAAGTTCAAGCATTGATTCAAGTAAGTAGGCTCCTTCAAGAGTCTCTCTCCCCTCTCATTCCCTCTTCTGACTACCCATTCTTTCTTAATTTAGGATTTTTATTTTCAGTCGTTACATTATTGCTATCCCTTTCTCCCAAGGTTCATGGCTAGTGTATGTGTTGGCTTTGCCCCTCCTAGCCATAGAACCATCAATTTATTGCTTTTATTTTAATTGTCTCCCTTTCCCTAAAGCCAAGTAGAGTAACCCTTGTAAGAGTGACTCTCTGGTCAAGTAAGGAAGCTCATATTATGATGCATCCCTCGGGCTAAGTAGAGAAACCTACTTGTGAGTCTCTCTCTAGCTTTATCCCCTTTCTTTTACTTTATTTTTATTTCAGCATTTTTTCCTTTATTTATTTATTATTATTATTTTTTAATTGCGTGGGTTGTTTATTTTCAGTTATTTATTTATTTAATTTTAATTGCGTGGCTTGCGTCTTTAAATTCTTAGATGACGAATGGTTAGGACGTTATTTTAGATACATATGTTTAGGACGGTAATTAGAATTAGATCACAACCATTAATCAGTTCACTTTCGCATTGTTAAAAGAAATAAAAAATAAAGTGGCTGCTCTCCCTGTGTTCGACCCGTAGCTACACTGATCCGTACGCTTGCGGTTACATTTTAAATCTCAAACAAGTCACCAAACACTTGGATTCTTTTTACCCCCATTGTCAGAGCTATCTCCAGACCGATTGCACATGCTTCATATTCAGCAATATTATTGGTGCACGAAAAATCAAGTCGAAAAGATGAAGGCAAATAGAGTTCGTCGGGTGTTATTAATAACATTCCTGCCCATACCCTCTTTGATTGGCTGCTCCATCAAAATATAATTGCCATTTGTTCACAGAGTTTCCTTCTTCAACTACCATGATTTCCTCATCTGGAAATACATCGTCTAATGATCTTCCATCTTCTGTGGGGTGTGCAGACAAGTGATCCGCAATTGCTCTGCCTTTGATAGACTTTTGATTGATATATGTAATGTCAAATTCTGAGAGTAATAGCAACCACCTTGCCATTCTACCAGTGAGTGTAGGCTTTTCGAACAAATACTTAATAGGATCCATTCTGGAAATCAAGCGAATTTGATATGCCACCATATAGTGTTGTAACCTTCTTGTTGCCCAAATAAGAGTTGTGCAGGTCTTTTCTAATGATGTATATCAAACTTTATATTCTAAGAATTTCTTGCTCAAATAGTAGATAGTCTGTTCTACTCCTTTTACCTTATCTTTCTGAGCTAACATGGACCCCATTGAGAATTGTCCTACTGACAGATATAGGAAAAGTGATTTCCCCTTTATTGGTGGCATAAGAACCGATGGATTTAACAAGTATTCCTTGACTTTGTCGAAGGCTTCTTGACATTGGGAATTCCATTGTGTGGGTTGATCCTTCTTCAATAATTTGAACACTGGTTCATAGATAGTGGTCATTTGGGATATAAAACGGCTAATGTATTGGATGTGACCAAGGAATCCTCATATTTGCTTCTCAGTCTGAGGTGCAAGCATGTCCCTGATTGCTTTAATCTTGATAGGGTACACTTCTATACCTCTTTCACTTACAAGAAAACCTAAAAACTTTCCTGCCTTTGCTCCGAACACACACTTCTGAGGGTTCAACCATAATTGAAATTTCTTGATTCTTTCAAAAAACTTCCTTAGTGCTAGGATATGCCCTTGTCTGTCGATAGATTTGACAATCATATCATCGACATAGACTTCTACTTCCTTGTGAATTATATCATGCAAAATAGTGGTAGCGACCCTTTGATAGGTGGCTCCAGCATTCTTTAGACCAAATGGCATTACCTTATAGCAATAGGTCCCCCAAGAGGTGGTGAAAGCAGTCTTTTCCATATCTTCAGGATGCATGTTAATTTGGTTGTATCCTGAAAACCCATCCATGAATAACAATAAGGCATGTCCTACTGTACTATCAATCAATACATCAATATGAGGCAAAGGAAAGTCATCTTTAGCACTGACTTTATTCTAATCTCTGAAATCCACACACATTCTTACTTTTCCATCTTTCTTTGGAACTGGAACAATATTGGCCAACCAATGAGGGTACTTTATGACTTGCAAAAATCCTGCATTCCATTGCTTAATTACTTCTTCTCTAATCTTTTCACTCCATTCAAGCCGCATTCTTCTAGCCTTTTGTTTTATTGGCCTCGCATCTGGATACGTAGGGAGTCGATGTTGTACTATTTTGAAAACCTTTGCAAATTCTTTTAACAGATTGGCCATTTGTGAGGTTTCTTCTTCATTCAGGGTTGCACCAATTTTAATTTCTTTAGGGCATTGATTGGATCCTAAATTAATGAGTCAAGTGTCCTCACTCATAGGTTTAGCTCTTTTTTCTTGAGCTTGTTTTAATAATTCATGATATTCATCAGTTATTTTGTTAAGATCATCATCAGAAAGAGAGAAATCATAAATTTCATTGACAGCCAAAAAGACTATAGACTCAACATACTGAAAGCGTGGAATTTCATTAACAGAAGGAAATTCGGAAAAAGTACAAGTAAAAGGCGACTCAACAGCAGCAAGAGAATCTTCAGTGTACTGTGTGGTGATTTTAGAACCGATTGGACTTGAGTCTTAGTGAGCTTGAAGTCATATCCTGCACTGATCCAGTTGAGAAGTGGTTCGCGGGTTGGATGAATTAGCAGGTATGGCATTGGTCCCTCCTCTATCTCTTTAGTGACAATAACATCTACCTCAAAGGTCTTGTTGACATCACTACTTTCACCTTCTTCATGGAGCTGAAGATGCCCCAGTTTTTCTTGGCAGAAGAGTTCAGATTCAGCATGCCTACTCTTGGCACTTTTTATGGTAAAAACAATCTTAGTGTTGATCAATCTCATGATCTGTAAACCTGAATTTTTTGAGGGATGCCCCTCACCTCAGGCTATTCAGCCCTCGCTCTAGAAAATCTAACTTCTCAAGCCTTTTATGTGAGGCAATCCACTTACCACGGTCACACCGTTGACCTCCATCTCTGATGTAACCATTGCAGTTGCTCCTAGCACAGTAAGGGCAGATATTCATCCTTTTAGCTCTGCTCTTTCTAGCATATAAACTGCTCCCACAAAAAGAGCGATATTGCCCCTTTCTCAACTCCTCTAGGTACGTCTACCATAGGCAAGAATAGATGTGAGCTCATATCTCGATTGGAAGATTAAGACACCAGATAGCTCTTAATTTATGCTGCCAAACTTCTTTCAGTGTAAGATGAGGCTTGAGAATCTGTGATGATTGAATAAGGGATGCAAGGTTAACTACAGATCCTTCTTCAGTTGTGGTAATCACATCTATCTCAAAGAGGTCACTGATACCATTATCTTTACCATCCTCCATAAATGGCAGACTTTCCAGCTCATAGGAAATCCAATTAATCTGATCTTGATAGATGACTTCAAACTCAGAATCTACTTTCTTTGCTTCTTTCTTAGGTTGAAATTCAAGATTCTCACAACTGGGAAAACCTTCTGCTGCCTTTACAAAGTACCTTTCTAAGGTAGGATAATTCACAACCCTTTTCTTGCAAGAGGATTCCTTTCTTTGCATCACAGACATTATTTTATTTTCAAACCCTTGATAGGCTCTTGCTCCACCTCAGCCCCTCCTTATATCTTCTAACATCTTTTGTTCTTCCTTTTGAGAAAACCCCAAACCAAGCATTCCTGCAGTGTGAGGGAATTCAAGCAACCTTGTGGGTTCTTGCTGGTATTTTTCCAATCTCTTCCCAGGAAAATAATGCATCTGCTTCATCATTCGACCAATAGTGGTATTCCACATGCCCTCATAGGACATTAGAATGTTCTCCTTCATTGGCTCTTCCACAATAAAAGTACAAACTTTTTCTAGTTCAAAGCCACTCAAACGCACCTCTTGTTCTTGAGTTTTTCCAACTTCAATATTAGCCAATGTGTTGACTAACTGAGGATCTCCAGAAATAGTAATTACCTTCTCATCATAGATAAATTTTACTTTCTGGTGTGGAGTAGATGACACTGCCCTTACTTTATGAAGCCACGGACGACCCAAAAGCATGTTGAAGGAAGCTAGAATATCTATCACTTGGAATTCAACACAGAACTCAGCTGGCCCTAATATCACCATTGTTGTGAGAATTCGGACAACATTTCTTTTACTGTTGTCGTAAGCCTTAATGATTTGAGCCGAGGGTTTGAATTGATCTGGATTAAAGCCTATACATGTGGCAGCTCTCAAGGGTAAAATATTCAGATCTGATCCATTATCAATAAGGACCTGAGGCACTGTATTCATATTGCATTCCACCGTGATGTACAGAGCTCTAGTATGCTTGAAACCTTCTAGAGGTAAGTCTATATTAGAGAACATCAATGCCTGAACAGCATATGTGGCTCCCACAATCTAAGATAATCACGATGGATCCATCTCTATGGGTACTTGCACACTGGTGAGGGACTTTACTACAGCTTCCCTATGGGCAAGAGATGCCATTAACAATCCCCAAATGGAAACATTGGCCTGTACCTTCTTCAACTGGCTCAATACTTGATTATCAGGTTGTGGCTGCCTGCTACACTACCCTATCTCTATGACAGTTGGTTGTTCCACTATTAACCCCTTGGCTTTGTAGTCTTTCCCACTTCTACTGGCCATCACTTTCTTGGATTTTTCAGGCCTCTTTTTGATGAGAATATTATAGGGGTATTTACTCTCATCTTCCTTATTTATATCACCAATCATGCCTACCATAGGTACTTCAATCCTTTCTTCATATGCAGATAGTGGACTTGGAGGACCCCCCGAAATGTCGATAACATGGGCTTTAACTATTTGAATAATGTTATTCAAATGCAGAATAAGCCCTTTGACAAATGGTTCATCCTCGAAATTAACCTTAAGATTTTCATAGACTTCTTTGACAGTTTCTTGCCAGACTGCCACTTTCCTCAACACTTTCTCAATTACTAACATATCTTCACACATTTGATTTAGTAAGCAGAGTACATTGTCGCAGGAGGGATTCTCTTCTTCACTGTCCTCTTCAAACTCAAATTCAAAATATGCACTTTCTAACTCTTGATTATCTTCGTTTTCTTCGCCAAATTCTTCCTTTAGATCTTCATTTTCTTCATCTTTTTCAACAAGATCTCCTTCTAGATCTTCATTTCCTGATTCTTGATCACCTTCTATATGTTCATCCTCGTATTCTTCCTCCTCTGAATCATCGTCAATGGGAAAGATTGGGCGAACGATATATGTTGGATTCCCATTGGGTACATTTCCTGCAATAGCATTCACTATCTCACAAATTTCTTCAGTATCACTGTCATTCTCTCCACCTATATGGATTAAGTGATACTCATTCCCGTCTTCTTCTTCCTCTGAATCATCATTAGAAGGGAAAATTGGGAGAATGATATCTTTGGATCCACATCGGGCACATTTCTTCCAATAGCATTCACTATTTCAGTATCACTGTCATCACTGTCACTCTCTCCACCTATATGGATTAGGTGTATTTCATCTGAGATCATTTCTCCAATAGTCAATGCCACCATTGCCCTGATCATGTCTGGCATGACATCTTCTATTATTGGTACAATGAGAGTTGTAGGATCAATCTGGGACTCTTCTTCCCCATCTATGAGATTCACCGATCCGGTAGAGGAGTGAATGGGAGTATCTGGATCCATTAACATATCAGTCCAAGAAGTTCCATTTGGCCAATCTGCCTCTGAACACTGATGTTGGATCCCTTCTTCTATCCATCCGTTTATGGGAAAGTATTCTGGCAGTGGTGGATAAGGATAAGGGTTACATGGAATTGGCAGGTAGCAAGGTTCTGGGTGAAATGGCAGCAAAGATGGGGAAAATGGGGCAATAACTGGTGATGATAATCCTTCCCGAGTTGGGACTAGTCTGGTGTTGGATGGTAATATGAAGATGGAAGATGTGAAGCCTGGTAATATGAAGGTGATAGAAGGTATGATATTGGGTGATATGAAGGTGCTGGAGAAAGTGATGGTAGGTGATACGAAGGTGATGAAGGATATGATGTTGGGTGATATGAAGGTGATAAAGGCTGTGGGTGATATGAAGGTGATGGAGGATGTGGGTGATCGGAAGATGATGGGAGGTATGATGCTGGGTGATATGAGGGTGATGGAGGATAGGATATTGGGTGATATGAAGGTGATGGAGGCTGTGGGTGGTAAGAAGATGATGGATTGTATGATACTGGGTGACATGATGGTGAGGGAGGGTGCGGGTGATGAGAAGATGATGGACTGTATGATATTGGGTGATATGAAGGTGACCTTATCTGAGAAAGTGTAAGATTGCAAGGTGGGAGACTTTCATCTTTCCAGGAATGACTTTCTTCAATTCTCTTCTGCTTCTCTTCTTCTTTTACTTTTTAATGCTTGGCTTTGAGCAAGGCTCAAAAAAATCGGGCAGTAAGACGCCTTTTCTTTGGTGAGGGTTAAATCCTTTGAGTAGGATCTTTTTTATCTGAATCATTTTGTATCATTCCAACTGTTCCATGATTTAGAAGGGGATTGGTAGTCACATTTGGTTGGCTCTTCAACTCCAGTTCAATCTACCTTGATTCAATCAAATCTTGTATAGCATGCTTCAGGGTGATACACTAGTTGATGAGATGACCCTTTTGATTATGGGAAGAACAATATTCATCGTCCTTGTACCAAGGAGGTAGAGGATCACTGATTGGACGGGTAGGCATCATACTCAAGAGGCCTTCTTTCTTTAATTTCTCATAATACACAGATAAGGGCATCCCCAAATCTGAGAATTGCCTCCTCTGTACTGAACATTTCTGAGCTGGAATACTTGGCTTAATGACAACTGGAGTAGGCTTAAGAGTTACTGCATGCACCGTAGGCTGCTGGTCGGTGCTTGCGGTAGTTACAGTATTCACCTCTGTATTACATCCTTTACCATACTTTGTATTCTTACTTTGCTCTGAGGAACCCTGGGGACTGTTCTAGTGTTGTGCTACTCTAAAGATTCGATTTTCAACTCTTCTCCCTGTTGCCAGCAATGCTGAGAATGTCTCGATGTCCTGACAGTATAACACATCATAATAGGGATTTGTCAAGTTATCTAGAATCATTTCAACATGCTCTTTTTCAGTAGGTCGAGATGTCATCATATCTGCCTTATCTCGAGACCTTAAGAGAAACTCTATGAAACCCTCACCTGGAGCTTGTTGAACAGTTTCTAACTCTCGTCGAGTTATATCTAATTCAGTATTGTAAGAGTGCTGCTTAGTAAATGCTTTCATAATCATTGACGAATTCTGAATCTGGAAAGGGTCCAATTGAGTTAACCAACGAAGAGCTGGGCCTAAAAGAGTAAGCAAAAATGCTTGCCCCATCTGTTCTTCAGTAAATCCCCATGATCTGGAAATATTAATGAAGACCTTCAAGTGTGCACTCGAGTCACCCTTACCATCAAACTTATTAGTGTTCCATTCAAATTTCTTGAAATGCGAGCTCCAAGAAAGAGGACCATTTCATCAATTTCTGTGGCTTGAGCATCTACGACTTTCCCCTTCTGCAGTAACTTTTCAAGTCTTCCTAATTGTTCCCTCATATTTCTTTCCCTTTTAGTTTCAGGGGCTTCAATTGGAAGATCTGGTCGAATTTCCTCTTCATCATCCTCGACCACAAGCCTCGGTATGGTACGAGGTGCATTGGACCCCATCTTGGTCCAATAGTGTTCTCCTGGGGTTGAAATGGGTTCAGTTTGTTGCTGAGGTTGTGTGGCATTGGTAAACTGGGTGAATAAATGACATAACTCCTCCACCTCTAACTGTATCATATCCACTCTCCTTTTCTCTTGGGCATCTGGTTGACTTCCACTAGCCGGATCCATATTCATCGACTATTCAGACGATACTAAGCTAGGTGAACTTGGTGGTGTGAGTTGAACTATAAGTTCCACCGTTGGTAAGGACTTCTCAGGGTTGACTCAGATCAAACGATTATCTTGACGGGTCCACATAGACAGTGAGGAATTGTTTTGACGTGGAATCGTGCCTGACCTAAACCAAGAAATTTAAATTTTAGATTTTTATTATTTTTTTTATGATGCACACACAAATTCCCCCTCAATAATAACTGTCTAACTTTGGCCCAATTTTCAGTTGGTATTCACACACTCCTTTATTTTTCTTCCTTTTTTTTTTTTAATTTTAAGGGCCCAATTTAAACACAAATTATGGTGTGGGGAAAACAAACAAGTTGGTCCATGCAAGAACAAACTCACAACTAATTTCATATAGGTATTTTGTTTCTCCCCATACCATGGAAATTCCTAATTATTCCTGACTCTGTGATTGGTTTTATGGAACATTATTAGTCTGGAACACGTGCTAATATAATATGGTGAAGCCGGAATCACCCCACAGGTATAGTTGTGTGAGCCAAAATTGATATAATTGCATCTCCCAATTCCCAATTCCCAATTGTCAAAGAACACATCAGGTTTAAATATATACAGGAAAAATCTCACCCTAGATGAAGCAAGCTGGAAGGGTTCTAACTTGAACCGCAAACAATTACTGAGTCAGTTTGTGGCGTACCCTAGCTGTTTAATAGTCTAGTTCTTATATGATGCGATGCAATGGGTAAGGTTGTAGGACAGAACAAGGTTACCCTTGACAGAACCGATATACCTATCACTGAAAGTGAATCATGGGTACGTGGTTCCTTTGATATACAAGATGGTACTGTATCAAGGGGTGTGACTTCGTCGGTGATTATCCATGACATTACATGGGTTCAGTCAGCTAATCACAGGGGTAGGTGTATCCGTGAGTGAGTGTGTTCCCAAGTGTAGTGCATAAAGTGGCCATTAGTTAATCTCAGAATGGCCTGATATTTTCTATCACCCCGAGGGTTTCAAACTTTTGACAACCATCCTCGCCAACCAATTTCACTTCGAGCACTCTTATGTAGGAAGTGGGCATCATTTGATCTCAAAGTACTTAGTATATCCTGCACTGACCTCCCCGAAGGTGCGGGCACCACAGGGAGTACCCTCGTCAACTGATTTCACTTCGAACACGATGCATGATGTAGTTAGAAAGCAATGTACAGAGATGTTTGCACACAATGATGATGAGGGAGAGAAAATTCTAATGTTCATTGTAAGTTTCTGGGATAGAAAGTTTGACAGTCCCCAGTGGAGTCGCCATTGTAAGGGAAAATACCTTTTTTGGTCTTTTTCTCTCTTTTCTCTTCTATCCTTCCTTCTCATCTTTGGCCTACCTTGGATTGAATGGCCTCCAAAGCATGGTCTGACGACTATTGGGGAGATGGAAAAAGCATGATCTTTGGAGTCGCCATCTAGGGTTCAGGGCCTAGAACCCTATGGTGGAGCCCAGTTTCGATCTAGGGATCGAGCTCGAATAGAGGGTTGGTTCCCTGTGAAAGGAAGGAATCCCCTAATTTGACTTCATACCTTGGTCTGTTCCAGAGATAGGGGTCGTGTTAGGTTACGAGTGTGGGAAGGTGTTAGGCACCCACCTGGCCCTAAATTCCCAGTCTTTCTACCAAAAGCTTGGATTTCGAATATTCTCCCCCGAGAATTTTAACAGTCTAAGCTAGCACAGTTCTCTTACATGAAATAACTCAAACATATATAAATGATCTGACTTGAAAGAATTCTACATGAAATAATGAAATTTACATAAAATAATGAGAAATGCAACTATTTTACCTACATATACGTGTTATGCTATATGACGAGAAAATCATGATCGTTATTTTATGTGAGAAACATATGCGATAACATATAAAATGATGAAACAAACTAAATTTGATGGAAAGATGCTAAAATTAATGCATGAAACTACAATTGTAAATCCTTATTTTATGCAATAAACACGTAAAATAAATATATACAGAAATGAGGCAAATGAAATTGCAATAGAAATTACAATATAATATTCACATGATAATGATTGATGAAAATGGTGAATTTTCTGATAATTTCCCTCGACTCAGAGGTAACGATTTAATTTTGTTTTCTCTTTCTTAGAGAAATTAAAAACTTCCGACACCTGGGTAAGAAAGTTGACAAGGCTTTTTTGCTAGGGTGTGACTATGGATTCTGGTTTTCAGGAATTTGAATAGGACTTCCATATTATATTTCTAGAATTGGAATCAACTCTGGAAATTTAGACAGGGCCTCCGCGCTGTGGTCCTAGGGTTGGAATTAACTCGGGAATTTTATGCAGAGCTTCCATGCCATATTTCTAGGGTTGGAATCAGGTCTGAAATTTTGGGTAGAGCTTCTGCACCGTATTTCTAGGGTTGGAATTAGTTCAGAAATTTTGGGCAGAGCTTCCATGCCATTTTTCTAGGGCTGGAATCAGCTCAAGGATTTTGGGTAGAGCTTCCGTGCCGTTTTTCTAGGGTTGGAATTAGCTCGAGAATTTTAGGCAGAGGTTCTGTGCTGTTTTTCTACGATTGGAATCAGCGCAGGAATTTTGGGTAGAGCTTCTGCATTGTTTTTCCAGGGTTGGAATCCGCTCAAGAATTTTGGGCAGAGTTTCCGTGCTATTTTTCTAGGGTTGGAATCAGCTCAAGAGTTTTGGGCAGAGCTTCTGCACCGTATTTCTAGGGTTGGAATTAGCTCAGGGATTTTGGGCAGAGCTTTCACACCATAATTAAAATATTTAATTTAAATGAAAAGAATTTGAACAAGGGCTTACATGGATTTGTAATCCCTTACACAATCTGTGTAAGGGCTTACACGGATTGTGTAAGGGTTTACATAGACCCCCCCTTCGTGTCACCCTGTTAATGTATGTGTCACCCCGTTGTGTAGTGAGAATAGGTACGTATCACCCTGTTGAGCTTTAAAATACCCTATGGCACCCTCTTACACCTCCAAATACTCCCCTAGACCAAAGGCTACTCCCTAGCCCTGGCGGCGGTAGCCTTTGGTGGAGTTCTTATCTTGTTAATAGCAGTCAGTAAGTTTTGATTTTGGATAGGGTTCGGTTTAAGTTCAACGTTTGATTTTGGTTTGATTTTGGTTTGAATTATGGTTTGATTAAAAGTTGGATTAAGGTTTAATTATGGTTTTGATTTATGGTTTGATTGTAAGGTTTAATTTAGGTATGATTATGGTTTGATTTAAAGTTTGATTTTGGTTTGATTATAAGGTTTGATTAAGGTTTGATTTAAGGTTGGATTAAGGTTTAATTATGGTTTTGATTTATGGTTTGATTGTAAGGTTTAATTTAAGGTTTGATTTTAAGATTTAATTTTAATTTGGTTAAGGTTTAATTTAAGTTTGATTAAGGTTTGATTAAAGTTTGAATTATGGTTTGATTAAGGGTTTGATTATAGGTTTGAATTTAAGGTTTGATTATGGGTTTGATTTTAAGGTTAAGGTTCGGGTTTAGGGTTTGGTTTTAGGGTTTTAGGGTTTTGATTAAAGTATAATATAATTTTGATTAAGGTTTGATTAAAGTTTGAATTATGGCTTGATTAAGGGTTTGATTATAGGTTTGAATTTAAGGTTTGATTAAGGGTTTGATTTTAAGTTTTATGGTTCGGGTTTAGGTTTGGGCTTAGGGTTTGGTTTTAGGGTTTTTGGGTTTTGATTAGGGTTTGGTTTAAGGTTTAAGGTTCGGGTTTAGATTAGGGTTTAGGGTTTAAATTATGGATTGGTTTGGTTTGGTTTGGTTCATGGTTTGATCTGGTTCAGGGTCTAGTCTAGTTCAGGGTCTGGTCTGGTTCAGGGTTTGGTCTGGTTCAGGGTCTGTCTGGTCTGGTTTAGGGTTTGGTTTGATTCAGGGTTCAGTCTGGTTCAGGGGTTGGTCTGGTCTGGTTTGGTTCAAGGTCTGGTTTGGTCTAGTTCGTGGTCTGGTTTGATTTGGTTTAGGGTATGGTCTGGTTCAGGGTTCGGTCTAGGGTTTGTCTGGTTTAACTGGTTCAAAGTTCAAGTAGGCATTACGGCACACCTGGGTATCCATTTTTTTCATACATGATATCAATGAGACAGTGTTTTAGAATACTTTCCAATGATACGGGAATCGAGCACCTGCTAGGTTTGATTGTCGTGTTCTAGAAAAAGGCATTAATGACCGCTTTCGGTCATCTCCCCCTCATCATCTAAATTTGGCCCACTCACAAGTTCTAGGATAGTCTGGATTTGTGTCAAAAATTCAGCTTCTTTTCGAAAGAGAAAATATATGTCTCCTCATTACCCGTAATTCATCATTGCTAAGGGCGGACAAAATTTGGTGTCTACACCGTAGTTGGACTCTGAGTGGACTCTCCGATGCTCAACTTAGTATGAGCAACAATAGATATTTGTACTGGTGCTGAAAGATCCATAGACTAAGAGGGTGAGAGAGATCTATCTTTACCTCTAGGTCATCTACCTATTTATATAAACTAGTAACTGCTTTTGGTCTTCAATCGAATACCACACCAAACTTATGAGTGTGTGCACCTTGTTGACAGTTACCTAGGGATTCATGCTATAAAAAATTGCTAATGATGTCTAAGCGTGTTGTGTGTTTGGAGTTGACTCTTTCCCATATGGCTCTTAGCCAATTGTGGGGTGATTCTTGGCATAGCAACTCCTTATCAACAGGAGCTGGAGTGAGACTTGGTTTCATCTCAAGAATGAGACTTGGTCACTCAACAAGAATAAATGCATTAATGGCACATCAGAAGGAGGTGCAGGTGCAATCTGTAATGACGCAATAGAAGGAAGAGCAGGATCAGACTACGAACACTTAGGGGTGGCTTGATTTTCCAGTTCAACCTTAGCAACAACTAGCACCTCCTTGTCCCTCGTCGGGTCTTTAGGATGGGATACCAAGTCCTTTTGTTCAACCCCATAAGTATTTGCCCCTGAGAAACAGCATTGATACCAATCAATACTCTCTTTTCTATCTTCAGTCCTCCTTTCCTTGCACGTAGTCAATGCCTCACTATTTGCTCCCACCTCTCCTTCATCCACTTCTTCTTCTTCATTCTCAGACTTGTACGCATATTGTACCCTTTCAAATTTGTAATTAGGAATCTTCATGAGAACAAACCTCTTACAATCCTCAAATCCCATATAGCTTTCTCTTTTTTCCACCAGCTTTGTCAACCTTATCATCTTCGCTTCAACATCACATGCCCTTCCCCAGGGTTCTTCATAGTCATATTGAACATTCTTTAGTGGATTAACCATTTCACTCCTCTTCACCTCTAAGATTTTAACCTTCTCCTCCATTTTTAATTCAAATTACAAATGTTTTGCCTCTTCTACAGATGCTATCTTCTCCTCCTCAATGTCCTCTAGTAAGACTAATAGAATGGGATCGGTCAAGGTCAAGATGCATGATAGCATTGTCAGAACCTTATCCGATGTTGAGAATGTCTTTAATTTGAAAAAAAAAAATCTCATCTTGATTCAAATGGGTGCAAGTATACAACTGACGGTGGAATCAAGAAGATTAGCAGGGCTGTTCTCTTGTTGATTAAAGGAATTATTGTTGGCAGTTTATATGTGTTGCAAGGCACTACAGTCACTAGTTCTGTTGAAGCATCTTTATCATCTATGTCTCAATCGGATGTCACAAATTTATAGACCATGAGGTTATGCCATATGAGTGAAAGAGGAATGGCATCATTAAGTACAAGGGGTTCGTTGTGTTGTCAGAGTAAACAAAAAATGGAGTTCTATGAGCATTATATGTTTGGAAAGTAGAAGAGAGTCAGTTTTAGTATTGCTACTTACAGGACTAAGGGAACTCTAGACTACATTCAATCAAACCTATGGGGACCCTCTAGGGTTGCTTCAAAGGGGGTTGGTGCAAGGTACTTGCTTACTTTCATTGATATTTCTCTAGGAAGGTTTGGGTCTATTTTTTGAAGCACAAAAATCAAGTATTTTTCACTTTCAAATAGTGAAATAATTTGCATGAGAAGCAGACCGAAAAACAAATTAAGAGGCTGAGAACCGATAATGGAATAGATTTCTATAAAGGTGACTTTAGAGTTTTGCAAAAATGAAGGTATTGCAAGACACCACACAATTGTTAAAATACCTCTGCAGAATGAAGTGACAGAGTGTATGAACATAACCTCGTTAGAAAAGGCAAAGTAAATGTTATCTAATGCATGATTAGGTAAGGAGTTTTAGGTAGAAGCAGTTAACATAACAACCTTTTTGGTGAATCGATCTCTTTACATAGCCATTGAGTGTAAGAATACAGAGGAAGTTTGGTTAGATAAACTGATAGACCACTAAATTTAAAAGTATTGGATATCTTGCTTATACACGTGTGAGTGAGGGAAAGTTAGAACTTAGGGCCAAGAAATTAATGTATTTTTTTTGGTATGGATCTGAAGTGAAAGGATATGAGTTGTGGTGTCGTGAGCCAAAATTTAGTTTTCTTTTATTATTTTTTATTTTTTATTATTATTATTATTATTATTATTTTTTTTTTTTGCTAAAGATAAGAAATTTTATTAATGAGAAAGAAAAAGAGTACAATTTATAAACCCCAACCTTCGGCATGGCCATCAGTAGGGGGAATAAATTGAGAAAAAAAAAGCATTAAGTAAACCGAAACCTGGGTCTTGATTCAACATCATGAGCAATCTCTGACTGAATATGAGAAGGGAAGGAAATATTAATGTCCAAAGATCTTGTTTGTGTTGCCTCCTTTGCAAGAAAATCTGCAACACAGTTAGCTTTCCGAAAGCAATGGGTTATCCTCCAATTATTGAGTTCAGGTAATCCTTCACAAACATCTAGTCTTGAAAAACAAACCATGGTATAGATTTGGTTTGAAGGGCTACCATCACTACTGCTGAATCTGTTTCAATCCAAAAAGCATATATCTATAAAGCTTCGGCTTTAAAATTCCTTCCATAATGGCAGAGAACTCAGCATAGTAGTTGGATTGAACTACCAAGAACTTCATAAAATAACCTACCACAGAGCCCATGTGACTACGAAAGACTCCTCCAACTCTTGATCTTCTTGGGTTACCCAAAGAATAGCCATCCACATTTAATTTAGTCCATCTCAAATTTGGTTTGCACTAAAAAACATCTAGAATCAAGTAGGACTTCCCTGGAATTGCTTGTAATCCCAACCTACGGCAGCAAATTAAGTCCATGGGTTTCTTGATCACACCGACCAAGGAACCACAAGCCTCCACCTCTCTTCTAATCTTCTCATTAATATATGAACTAAATTTTGAAACCATCGTGGTTCATATTCAAACAAAGCACAATCTACTTCAATTCAGCTGCCTACTTTCACTGAAGAAGATGATGCTCAAGAGAATTAAGAAGAGCGATACAACAATACTAGAGGTAGACTAAGGAGGAATATTAGACAACCATAAAAGTATGGGCATGCGGAAATGGTTGCTTATGCATTGTTTGTTGTAGACACAATTGAAAATAGTGAGTCTGTAACATATTCTGAAGCTGTTATTTCAGTTGATTCTACAAAAAGATTGGTTGCCATGAATGAGGAAATGAAATCTTTCACAAAATCAGAGTTGTGAGCTTATCAATCCGAGAAGAGGGAAGAAAATTGTTGGTTGCAAATGGGTCTTCAAGAAGAAAGAATATGCCTCAGGTGTTGAAGATGCTAGGAATAAGGCATGGTTGGTTAGAAAGGGCTACCGTTAAATACAATGAATTAATTTTAATGATGTTTTCTCATCTGTTGTTAATCATATCTCTATTCATGTCCTACTTTCTTTAGTTGCTATGCATGATTTGGAGTTGGAGCAACTTGACGTAAAACAACATTCTTGCATGGTGAACTGGAAGAACAAATTTATATGCATCAACCTAAAGGTTTTGTTGTTTAAGGTAAAGAGAGCCATGTACATTTGTTGAAGAAGTCCCTATGGTTTGAAACAATCTCCTCGACAGTGGTATAAAAGGTTTGATTCAGTTAGGACTAATTTTAGATACTGCAGGTATCAATATGATTGCTGTGTATAATTCAGAAAGCTCTCTAATGGGTCATTCTTATATTTGTTGTTTTATTTTGATGATATATTAATTGATTGTAATAAAATACTAGAATGAGGTCAACAGGTTGAAGGAACAATTAAATTTTGAATTTGAGGTGAAAGATTTGGAGGCAGCAAGAAAAATCCTAAGTATGAAGATTAAAAGTGACACAAAAGTAAAAGTTGTGGCTATCTCAATAGGAGTACACTAAGAAGGTATTGCCGTGTTTTGGCATGAAAGATGTTAAACTTGTAAGTACTCCTATTGCATCTCATTTTAGACTTTCAGCTACTCTGTCACCTTCGACAGATGAAGAGGTGAAGTACATGGCATGTGTTCCATACTCTAGTGCAGTTGGTTCCATTATATATGCTATAGTTTGCACTCATCTAGATATATCACAAGCTATCAGTGTGGTGAGCAGAAGCTTGTCATGTCCAGGTGAAGCTCATTGGGAAGCCCTGAAGTGGATACTTAGGTATTTGAAAGGGATATCTAGTGTTTGTTTGAAGTTTGGGAGGAATGGTAATAGTTTATTTAGCTATGTTGATTCAGATTATGTAGGTGATCTGGACAAGAGGAGATCACTCATAGCTTATGTATTTACTCTTGGAGGAAGTACGATTAGTTGGAAAATTACTTTACAGGCTACAGTTGACCTTCTAACAGTTGTTTAAAGCTTTCAGTCCTTAAGGGGTAGCCCTCGCGGTACGGTAGGACCCGACCGACCTTGACCCGATAGATCAACCAACAACTTGGAGGAGTATATGATGTACTTTCATCTTGTTGAGCAAGTATTGTAATTTGGGGGGGTTTCAAGCTAGAGTTTCAGAGCGAGTTTTCTTTCCGTTGTTTAGGTGTTCTTGAGCAATCTCCACTGTAACCTCTCTTCTACATAGTGAAACAATTTCTTCTTCACCCAAGGATGTAGCATGCCACATTGGTGTATGAACCTCGTTAAATCTTGGTGTGTGAACCTCGTTAAACCTTTGTGTGTAATGCGAATTTGGGCTTGTTTATTTTCGTATTTGTTGGTATTTTCTCTAACAATATTTAACACACCCAACGTCACAGATTTTATATTCTATCAATAGTAAAGGACAAGGGACAGGACTACTGAGGCCTAGCACTAAGGCTTATTATTTTCCTGGTTCAAAACAGTTTAAGGAAGAAAAAACTAGTTGTGAGGTATAAGTTTCTTGCTTTGAGTTTCCCTAGTGAGTGAGAGGATGATTATAATTGTAATAACAGAAAACAAGAAAATATTTGAACTAGTGGCTTCTTCTATTAGAGACAGAATGGAAATGGTGATACTAGCAAGCTCAATAGAGAGTAAAAGCAGGAAAAAAAAAAACAACATTATAGCATTATAGCATCTTGCTTGCTCTGGCCCTGTAAGCTAGGGTGCAATGATTCTACCACCCTTGAGCTTAGGGCAGTTTTTCAAAGCTTTCAATCATTGAGGGGACTCCAATGTCATGATTTATTGGTTGCATATTTCTATAGGTGAGCCTTGGAGATATATGCATCTCAGCAGGAAAGTTCTGTTCTTATTTTCCCAAGGGAAACTTCTCTTCCTTGGAAGCTTTGATCAGCAAACTCTCTAGCTGATCAGTTACCCAAGGAGCAGATTAACAGGTACAATTTATATGTAGGATCCCATCCACTAATGTAAACCCCTTCTTTCTTTCTTGCTTAAGCTTCCCTAAAAATTGCATCCTAGGTTGCCCCTGTTGGGCCTGTTCTGTTGTGGTCGTGCCATATGCCTCTGTTTCCTCTCTTTTCTCTGTAAATTTTAATAATTCACAAGAGGTGATAGGGAAGTTATTAACTGACAAAGCTTGGCTATGTAAGCAAAGCTCAAGGTTCAGAAGGGTCCCCATTTGCCATGTCTCTTGCAGATGGTGGCCTGCTTTGGCCCGACTCTAAATAGGTGAGGTAGGAAGGCCATCTTAACTAAGACAAAATTGCAACTACATTCCAGAAAAGAGTGCTTTAGTTTATTTTAAGACCAACCCATATTGGAGTTTGAATTCTATCACCGGAGATGAGTACAGAGTACTGAATTAAAAGTCCCAATTTTTCTTTTTAAGTCACATTTTAAATCATGAAATTAGCTTTTATCAAGCTAAAATCTTCTACTCTTCTGCCAAGAACAAAAAAAATCTTCTATTCTATTAGCCATTAATGCCAAATAAGTCTGACAGACAGGACACACAATGAAGATGGATCAATGGACCAATACATGTCATGCAACAAATTGGAAGAAAAACAAAGGGGAGAATATATTAATCATCTAATAATTTCGAACAATCTTTTCAATTTCTGTCATACAAAATTCATTCAAACGAGCTACCTTTCTAAAGTAGACTCATTAAGAACTTCATTATCATTATTTTGTGCTGACTTTAGCTTAGAATCGTCAAGGTATTGCTCATACAAATAAGAAGCAAAGCCCCAAAAAGCCATCAACATTGCCACCACCTTCATCCCATCCATCTTCTCATGGAAAAACAAAACAACAGCAACAGGTCCCAGAGCCAAAGCCAAGGTACTAATTACATTGGAGAAAAGTGAAGATTGGAGAAACGCAACCCTAAAACGATGCAAAAGATAATGGAAAAACAAAACAAACAATGCACACGGATTTTACGAGGTTCGGCAAGGTTGCCTACGTCCTTGGTGAGATGAGATCCTGCTTCACTATCAATGGAGAATAGGGTTACAGCGCTCGCCCTCACACCTCTCAGTATTGCTTGCATTACAGAGAAAGAAACCCTCGCTACAAATATATAGCGAAAAAAATCCTAATCCGGATTAAACTACAATTGCCACCCTAATCCGGATTAAACTACAATTGCCCTCAAATAAAAAATTCAAGCGGGTCAGGTTTCTATACCCTCGCTATGCGGGGCCTCCTGCTACCCTTGCAACCCCCACGGCCGCTAATCGCTAGCGGGACCGCCCGCTCTGTCTAGGTGTTGCACCAAGATTCTCGGATTAAATCAGACGGAATACAAGACATCATACACCAACAATCTCCACCTTGGCTTGAATTTTGTCGAGCCTCCTGTAAAGATAACTTGTAAACGTCTTCATCATTGTACCTCATTAGAGGTACAAACCCGCACCTGTTTGGTGCGTCCCTCATCTTCAACAATGAGTAATATTAATCAAGTCCAAACAAGACTCAAACTTCTCTGTAGTAACTGGCTTTGTAAACATATCTGTAGGATTGAGATCTGTATGAATTTTGCTCAAGTGAATACTGCCTTCTGACACAAGCTCTCTGATCTTGTGAAATCTCACATCAATATGCTTTGTCCTTGCATGAAACACCTGATTCTTTGCAAGATGTATGGCACTCGATCGTCACAATGTAACACTGCACCTCCTTACTCCAACCCCAACTCACGAACCATCCACCAACAGACTCTTCCTTGGCAGCCTCAACTATCGCCATGTACTCCTCTGAGTGGACAATGCAATTGTAGATCAAGCATCGCCCTCCATGATATAGGTCCACCAGCCAATGTAAACACATACCGTAGTAGACCTCCTCTTATCTAAATCACCAAAGATAGTCGAATCAACATAACTCGCCAATTCAGAAACTTTCCTTGCCACGAACATAACACCTATATCTTTAGTCTTGCTCAAATATCAAGATCCACTTAATTGCATTCCAATGCTCCTTCCCGGATTACTCATGTATCGCTAACAACACCGATCGCATGAGACAAATCCGACTGCTACAAACCATAGCATACATGAGACTTAATCGCTGCTAGCATAAGGAACTTGAGACATCTGCTCCACCTCCTTATGTGTTGTAGGGCATTCCCTTTCAGATAACTTGAAGTGGCCAGCTAACAGAGTGCTAACCGGCTTGGCCTTTTCCATATTGAAACGCTCTAGCACCTTCTCAATATACCTCTTCTGAGTTATCCAAAGTTTACCTGCATTTCTATCTCTAAGGATTTCCATGCCAAGGATCTTCTTAGCGGCACCAAGATCCTTCATCTCAAATTCAGCACTCAACAAAGACTTCAAAGAGACTATATCATGTTTATTCTTTGCAGCAATGAGCATGTCATCAACATAAAGCATCAACAAAATAATGGAATTATCACTTGACACTTTATAATAAACACAACTATCATACTCACTTCTTGTGTAGCCAATCTTCATCATGTGGGAATCAAAGCGCTTGTACCACTGCCTAGGAGATTGCTTAAGGCCATAAAGCGATCTCTTAAGCAGACAAACATGGTCTTCCTTTCCCTGCACCTTGAAACCTTTAGGCTGCTCCATATAAATCTGTTCCTCCAAGTCACCATGAAGAAATGCAGTTTTCACATCAAGTTGTTCAAGCTCTAAATCATACATGGCCACCAAAGCAAGTAGTACCCTGATCGAAGTGTGTTTCACCACCGGAGAAAATATTTCATTGTAGTCTATCCTCCTTCCGTGCATAGCCCTTGGCTACAAGTCCGCCTTATACCTTTCACGCCCTTTTCAGATGTCTTCTTTTCTTACGAAAGACCCATTTACACCCAATGATTTTTCTTCCCTTGGGTTTTTCCATAATCTCCCAAGTCTTGTTCTTCTGTAGAGATTCCATTTCCTCCATCATAGCTATCATCTATTTATCATGCTGTGCATCACTCAAAGCATCATGGTAGGAAGATGGATCACCTGTACCTATAGTGAGGGCATAGGTAACCATGTCCTCAAACCCGTATCTCGTAGGTGCTTTGTGAGTACGTTTCCTTTTACCCTTTGCCACAAAGATAGGGAACTTCATCGCTCGTTGTCCCGTAAGTCACTTGATGACTCATTCTCTCTTGTTGTTTTTAATTCACCTAACTCCACCTGCACCGTAGAACCTTCTTTATTTTTATCAACTGCTTGTGAATTGTAATTTGACTTCACTATATGAGACTCATCAAACACAACGTTTCTGCTAACCACAATTTTCTGTGAACTTGGATCCCACAACTTGAATCCCTTTACACCTTTCTTAAAACCAAGAAAGATACACTGCTTAGACTTTGAGTCTAACTTGGAACGCTGCTCACTCTCAATATGCGCATAGGCTGGACAACCAAATATTTTTAGAATAGAATAATCTACTGGTTTTCCTGTCCATACCTCTTCAGGAATTTTACAATCAATCGCATTTGATGGAGACCTATTGATGAGGAAACATGCCATGTTCACTGCTTCTGCCCAAAATCTCTTGCTCAATCCTGCATTCAGCCTCATACTCTGAGCTCTTTCTAGAAGTGTTCTGTTCATCCTTTCAGCTACACCATTTTGTTGTGGTGTCTTTGGAACCGTGAAGTGACGTGTAATCCCTTCAGCTTTGCACAATTCTAGAAACGGCTTGTATGTGTACTCTCCTCTATTATCTGTTCTCAAGTATTTAATTTTCTTTCCTATCTTCCTTTCTACCTCAGCCTTCCATTCCTTAAATTTAGTGAACACCTCACTTTTATGCTTCATGAAGTAGATCCAGACTTTCCTTGAGTAATCATCAACAAAGGTCACGAAGTATTCTGCCCCACCTTTAGATTTTGTTGTTGAAGGACCCCATACATCGCTGTGTACATAATCAAGCACCCATTTGCTCTTATGTTTTGCAGTTTTGAAACTAACCTTGCACTGTTTTCCGAACACACAATACTTGCAGAAGTTCAATTTACAAGTTTTTTACTCCGTTCAACATTTTCCTTTTATGAAGCTCCATCAATCCTCTTTCTCCCATATTCCCTAACCACATATGCCACAGATAGGTATCATCTGTATCAAATACTGCATCTGTAGTCATAGATGCTCCACCTATAACGTGCTCCCTATGAGTCATGATGGTTTCGCTAGTTGTCCCTTCATGACAACCATTACACCCTTAATAACTTTGAGAACTCCACCTTCTGCTATGTACTTGCAGCCATTTGAGTCAAGTGCCCCCAAAGATATTAAGTTTTTCCTTAATTCTGGTACATGTCTCACATCTGCTAAGGTTCTTACTATCCCATCAAACATCTTGATTTTGATAGTGCCTATCCCAATGGTCTTGCATACGGCATCATTCCCCATTAGGACAGACCCACCATTATATGGTTGATATGTATCAAACCAATCCTTATGTGGACACATGTGATATGAACATCCAGAATCTAAAATCCAAGAATCAGAAGGTTGATTCTTACCGATGATATAGGGGTACATCTCCATCATCTCCATCTGAACTATCAGCCACGCTAGCTTCCTCAGATGCCTTATCTACACCTTTCTTCTTTAAGTCCGCATTCCTCTTCAAGCACTCTCTCTTCATATGACCTTCCTTCTTGCAATAGTAACAAGAGACCTTTGTCTTTGCCCCTTTTTATTTCGATCGACTCTTCCCAGATCCCTTCAGATTTGATCTCCCTCTTTTCTGCTCCTTGTCACCTCCGAAAAAACCTTCTCCTTGAGATTTCGTACTACTGGCCTTCTTCCTTGTATCATTGGACATGAGGGTAGCTGCGACTTCATCCATCTCAAGGGTCTCCTTCCCGTACAAAAGAGTCGTTACTAGGTGATCATATGACTCTGGGAGCGACGACAGCAATAGTAACGCCTTATCTTCATCCTCGATCTTAACCTCCAGGTTTGCAAGTTTACTTACGATCTGATTGAACATGTTAAGATGCTCTAATAGATCCATACCTTCCTCCATCTGTAGAGAATACAATTGCTTCTTCACGAACAACTTGTTCGTTAAGGACTTCGTCATATAGATGCTTTCAAGTTTTGCCCATAACTACGGTGCAGATTCGATACCCACAACATATTGTAGGGCATCATCAGAAAGATTTAATCGAATAGCACTTACTGCCTTTTCCTCCATCTCTTCCCAATCTTCGTCAGTAATTTTTGTAGGTTTCTTCGACTTCCCCAACAACGTTTTCTCCAAACCCTGTTGTATCAGAAGATCCTTCATCCTTTGACGCGAGAGGGTGAAATTGTCCTTCCCATTAAACCTCTCGATGTCATACTTGACATTCGATCCCTTCCCTGCCATCATGATAGTAAACCCTAGAAAACGAAAACCTAGAGCTCTGATACCAATTTGTAGAAACGCAACCCTAAAACGATGCAGAAGATAATGGAAAAACAAAACAAACAATGCACACGGATTTTACGAGGTTTGGCAAGGTTGCCTACGTCCTCGGTGAGATGAGATCCTGCTTCACTATCAATGAAGAATAGGGTTACAGCGCTCGTCCTCACACCTCTCAGTATTGCTTGCATTACAGAGAAAGAAACTCTCACTACAAATATATAGTGAAAAAACCCTAATCCGGATTAAACTATAATTGCCACCCTAATCTGAATTAAACTACAATTGCCCTCAAATAAAAAATTCAAGCGGGGGGTTGTGCCCCCTATACCCCGCTATGAGGGGCCTCCCTCTACAACCCTGACGGCTGCTAACCGCTAACGGACCACCGTCGGGCTTGTCTAGGTCTGTACCAGATTCCGGATTAAATCAGACGGAATACAAGACATCATACACCAACAAAGATACCACATAAATCATCCCCATAACACCAAGTAACACTTGCCAAGCCACGCTTTCCAAACTAATGTCAAGACGTAAGATCTTCTACCCTTACCAAACCCATCCATCTCTCCTTTTAAGCTCCTCCATTCACCACTGGCAAATAGTCCAACATTGCAACAACATGTGGCAACAAGTGAACTGTAGATCTGCATTTCCAATACCACGGAAAATGTCTCACTTTTTAGAACCTTTTGGAAGGAAAGCTGCATGAGTGGAAGCAGTAGGGAGTAAATGGCGGATGCACCAAGGGTGCATAAGAAGCCCAATACATACTTCCCTCTAGAGACTCCAGCAGGTTCTGTGGAATCAGAATGAAACCCGATGAGGGCGGAAGATAAGGTAAGGACTACAACAGAATTGTGTATTAAAGCAGTCAATTTTTGCGAATTGATGAAGAAGGCGAAGACTGCATTAAATGCCAATTGGGATGCACATATGATGGAATAAGTTGAGGCAGAGAAGTATAAAAGCCGAACTTAAGCCATTGTAAGCTTTTGGCTGCCATGTTACACCGGTGCCCAAAATCCCCCGGCAAATTTGAACTTTTGGATAAGGGTAAATTGTGGATTTGCCGAGCTCTAATAGTAAAATGTACCCATGGGTGGGGCCCACACACTAAAAGCACCTTATATCCATTTCCACGCACAACAACAATAACAACAATCATAACTTTATCTTAGATAAATGGGGTCGGCTACATGGATCAGATATTAGAAAATAAAGAAACCCAAAAGATAGGTTAAAAATTATGAAAAATTAAGATAAGAAAAGACGGTTAAGCAGTAGAGAAAGACACAAGGGGTCGGCAACACGGGTCCTTGTCCTCCACAAAACTCTATCCGAAGTCATACTAGGATCGAGCCCTATCCTTTGCATATCTTTCCGAACCACTTCGTCAATAGTGACCTTAGGCCTACCCTACATTTTTTGACTCCCACAAAATAAATTTGATCTGTCTTCCTTACTCGGGCATCCATAGGTCTCCGTTGAATATAGCCATACCACCTCAACTGGCTCTCACAGAGTTTGTCCTGGATTGGAGCCACCCCAAATCATTTCTAATACAATCATTCTTTACCCTATCTCTCCTGGTCTTCCCGCACAACCCTCTCAACATTATCATCTCCACTACACTCAGTTTATTTAAAGTCCTCTTCTTGACTGCCCAACACTCCGCTCCATACATCATAGCTGGTCGAATAACTGTCCTGTAAATTTTTCCTTGAGCTTAATAAGCTCTCTTTTGTCATGTAGCATTCATGATGCACCTCGCCATTTCATCCACCCAACTTTAATCCTATGGGCAACATCATCATCTATGTCTTCGTCTTTGGCAATAATGGATCCCAAGTATTTAAAACATTCACTCTAGGGTAGTTCATGTTCCCCGAGTTTCACCACTCTCTCCCCTACTTTAGATTGGTTGAAGGAGCACATCATGTATTCGGTCTTCATCCTACTTATCCTAAATCCTCTTAATTCCAAGTTTGACCTTCATAGCTCCAGTTTAGTATTAATCTCGTCCACAGTTTCATCTATCAGAACAATATCATCAGTGAATAGCATACACCACGGAACCGAGTCTTGGATGTGCCTGGTTAGATCATCTATAATGAGTACAAACAAATAGGGACTTAGAGCGAACCTTGGTATAACCCAATTGTGATTGGGAATTCAGTTACTGACCCTCCATTGTTTTGACACTCATCACCACTCCCTCAGATATGTCCTTAATTATATCTACATAATTAACCCGCCTTCTCTTCTCTAGGACCCCAAATTAGCTCTCTTGGTACTCTATCATAGGTTTTTCTAGGTCAATAAAGACCATATAGAGGTCTTTTTTGTGGGCTCTAAATACTTCCTTAAGTCTTCTTAGTAGGAAAATACCTTATGTTGTGGATCTTCTTGGTATAAAATCGAATTGATTCTCAGATACCTCAGTTTCCTCTCTTAGGTGGGACTTAATAACTTTTTCCCAAAGTTTCATGGTATGACTCATAAGTTTTCCGTCTCCGTAGTTGCTGCAATTTTGGGCATCACCTTTGTTCTTATAAACTGGGACCACAATGCTTCTCCTCCACTCATCTGGCATAGTTTTTGTACTAAAGATTTTGTTGAACAACTTGGTTAGCCAAGACACCCCTTGTCCTCCTAGGCTCTTCCACACTTCAATTGGAATCTCATCTGGTCCCGAAGTTCTACTTACCTTCATCCATCGCAGGGCCTCTTTAACCTCGTATTCACCAACTTGCAGTGAATGTCCATCAGGTATGTTGGAATCATGTCTACTCCCCTCCTCCTCTGGGTCCAACCTATCAGATATAGTATCTCCATTTAATAGGTTACAAAAATAATCTCCCCATCTCCTCATAATGTCTTCTAATGAGCACATTTATGTGTGAAATCTAGGGTAGTAAAACATGCATTTTACATATTTAGAATGGAGCTACCTTAGGTTTTACTCTCTTTTGCGGTTTTATATTTTCAAGGCCTTAAGGACTATCGGGCGCTATATCTTCAATTTTACATGCAAAGAGGTCCTATTTCTTTTCACGGTTGCGAAGAGGACAAAATTCTGAGCAAGATGGACGTGTTCAATTAAAAGTACACATTCGTTTGGTCACCCGTACAAATGATTATTCTTTTGGACCAGAAAAAGAATAATGGATTAGAACGAACCGAGATGCGAACCAGCCCGCTTGCAATTATCCCAAAGAGAATTTTGTTGAAGATTTCGCTTTCACTCACTTAAAGCACTAAGGGCATGGAGGGATTTCACATCAAATTAAAAGCAATGAAAATCGTGGAAGCAAGAAGAGAAGAAAAAAAAGGAAAGAAAAAAGGGAGAAATAGAGATTGTCCAAACCTTCTCTCTCTCCACATCATCACCAAAGATTGTCCAAATCACACAAAGGAAGAAAAAATCGTCCCTAGGAGAGAGAAAAGAAGAAAAAAATTAGAAAGAAAGGAGGAAAGAAAATAAGCAAAAAATTATGGGGAAATTTTTTCTCTCTCTCTCCTCCACCTTAGCACTTTTGGTCTCAAAAGATCTCACAATCAATTGTGGGTTTCTCTCTTTTAGGAAAGAAAATTGTTACCCTACCTCCCAATTCCCTATAAATACAACTCATGTAAGAGGAGGAGAGACAATTCATTCTTCTTCTAGTTTTTTTAGTTGCTCTCTCTTCTCTTGCTCTCTTTAGTTTTAGTTCTTCTCTATTTTTGCTTTAATCACTTTTGTAATAGTTTTTATGTCAATTAATGCAAGCATTCTTTTATTTTTATTCAGTTTTTTTTTTTTGTTTATGAATTATGCAATTGAGTTGTAATTTTTAAGTTATAGTTCTAGGCTTAGATCTAGGTGACAAGATCACGAGCGTGGAGCAATTTTTTTCAAGTTCAAGCATTGATTCAAGTAAGTAGGCTCCTTCAGTAGTCTTCTCTCCCCATCTCATTCCCTCTTCGACTACCCTTTCTTTCTTAATTTAGGATTTTTATTTTCAGTCGTTACATTATTGCTACCCCTTTCCCCAAGGTTCATGGCTATGTATGTGTTGGCTTTGCCCTCCTAGCCATAGAACCATCAATTTATTGTTTTTATTTTAATTGTCTCCCTTTCCTAAAGCCAAGTAGAGTAACCCTTGTAAGAGTGACTCTCGGTCAAGTAGGGAAGCTCATATTATGATGCATCCCTCGGCTAAGTAGAGAAACCTACTTGTGAGTCTCTCTCTAGCTTTATCCCTTTCTTTTACTTTATTTTTATTTCAGCATTTTTTTCCTTTATTTATTTATTTATTTATTTATTTATTTAGTGGTTGTTTATTTTCAGTTATTTATTTATTTTTAATTACGTGGCTTGCGTCTTTAAATTCTTAGATGACGAATGGTTAGGACGGTAATTAGAATTAGATCACAACCATTAATCAGTTCACTTTCACATTATTAAAAGAAATAAAAAATAAAGTGGCTGCTCTCCCTGTGTTCAATCCGTAGCTACACCGATCCGTACGCTATGTTACATTTTAAATCTCAAACAAGTTTTTGAGCGCCTGTTGGGAGAGCTTTCATGTTATTTTTCACTTTCTTTTGGTAAATCGAGTGCTTTGTTTGCTTTGTTTTATATTTTCCTTTTCTTTTATTGAATTCTAGAAGAACAACTTACAATAATAGTTGTATCGATGGAGGTCGCCATGCCTCACAAGATGATAACGCAGTTTCAGCCTCAGATAAGCCTCGAGAATTGACCGAGCAACCCGGATCCTCGCTGTAAGCTCTCAAAAAAAAAAAAAAAAAAAAAGAGTTTTTATATCCATTCTTTTGTGCTTGTCTTACTTTAGTTACGGGTAGTTTTCTGTTGCATGAGTGTTAGGTGGGTACGTAATACTAAGAATCGGTTAGAAAGAAGAGATCCAACAATTAGTGACCCTATACGTTTGCTCTCTTTAAAACCCTTCAATATGGGAGACCAACAGCAAAACCCTTCACCTAAGTCTCTAAAAGATAGGTTCTACCCTGCTAGAACAACCCAACCTTCCTGCATAGTTCTACCACAAGCCCAGGGCAATAATTTTGAACTCAAATCTCAATACATCACTATGTTGCCCCACTTCCATGGGTTGACCTCTGAGGATGCATACCTATTTCTAAGGGAATTTGAAGAGGTATGTGTTCTAATTAAGATCCAACAGCTTTCTGATAATGCTGTTAAGCTTAGGTTTATCACTTTTGCATTGAAAGACCAAGCTAAGAAGTGGTTGTATGGGTTACCCACAAATTCTATAACCTCATGGGAACAGTTCACAGTTGTCTTCCTTAAGAAGTTTTTCCCAACTCACAAGACCAATAAGCTTAGAAGTGATATCCTTCAGTTTAGGCAAAAGCCTAGTGAGTCATTTTCCAAACTTATAGAGAGATTCAAGGATCTACTCCAAGAATGCCCTCACCATGGCCTAGACCTATGGCATTTATGTCAAATAATTTATGAGGGTATTGATTACCCAACTAAACAAATGATAGAGTCTATGTGCCTGAGGATTCACATCCTTTAGATGAAGGAAAGGCATGGGAATTCTTACTTGACTTAGCTGACAAAACCCGTGAATGGGAATCTACCCAAGAGAGTGAAAGAACCATAGGAGGAAAAGGATATTTTGTGGATGGGATAGTAGCTAAGGAAGCCCATTTGGATAGCCTAATCAAGAGGATTGAGGCTATTGTTCCTAGAGAGCCATCATCACAATTTGGTTAAGATTTGTGCTTGGTGCGTCCCTGACATGTCATAGAAGAATGCCCCAATACCTGGGGGCATTTCTAATGATAGTGTTAGTGCCTTATACCAGAATAATTCATATAGTAACACCTACAATCCAGATGGAGAAATCACCCAAATTTCTCTTGGAATCGGGCAACCAAGCAGACCTTCCAATTTCTATAATCAAGGTCAACCTAGACCCCAAAGGCCTCCTTTGCACAATAATCTTTTCTCAAAATACTTTTCCTAGGTCAAATGTAGGACCTCAAAGTAGTTTTCCTAGGGCCCTCTTCTATCATCTTATCAAGAATCCGGGTTTACCAACCGGAGAGGCAAGTAGAATAAGTGACTTGGAAAAAATATGGCCCTCCTCATGACAAGCCATCAAAATCTTACGAGAGAACTTACCCAAGTTGTCTCAATTATGCGTGAGAGGAGAAGGAACTTTACCACCAACGAGCCTAACCCGGCATCATCACTGTTAGTTTACAAGGACCAATTAATGCACCACTGAATATAGTACAAGGTCAGACTCAACAAGGGCCCTCTAACCAATGTAATGTTGTTTATGCCCTTAGGAGTGGTAGAGAGTACCTACAGAGCGTCCTAAATCTTCCCCATCTATTACTCCGTTAACTCTTCTTGTTGAGGACACAAATGTGCCTCTTGTTTTAGGTTGTCGATGAACCTAAAGATTTTCTGAAACTAAAGATGATTTGGTTGAGGAAACCAAAATGATTCTTCGACAGGGCAAATCCCTAACAGTCCTTATGTTCATCTGTCCCATTTCCTAATCGCTGGTAAACAAAAGAAGACGCTCCATAGACAAAATTTTAGAAGTCTTCAAAAATGTAGAAGTAAACATCCCTCTTTGGATGCCATATCCGATCCCGCCTATGCAAAGGTATGAAAGATTTGTGTACTCACAAACGTATCACTAGTGTGCCCAAAAAGGCGTTATTGGCAGGTAACATTAGTTCCATAATTACTCAGCCTATAGCAGCCAAGTATAAGGATCCAGGGAGCCCTACCATATCTTGTGTCATAGGCAACACCTATATTGAGCATGCCTTACTTGACCTTGGCGGAAGTGTGAATCTTTTACCTTACCATGTGTACAAGCAATTAGGATTAGGAGAATTGAAAGCCACTGGAACTACTCTTCAGTTGGCAGATAGGTCTGTTAAGATTCCTAAAGGGATGATTGAGGATGTCTTACTAAAGGTGGGGGAATTTATTTTCCCTGTTGATTTCATTGTGTTAGATACTAAGCCCTTCTCAACCAAGGATGAGATCCCAATAATTCTAGGAAGACCATTCTTGGCTACCAGAATGCATTAATCAATTGCGAATGGTTTCCTAAGATTATATTTTGTAACCAAACTGTTGAATTTAACATGTTTAGGATTGGCAAGCAACCACATATGGAAGAAGAGATCAATATGCTTGAGGATTTTTGGATTTTTCGATGATTTAGTTACCAACTTTGATATTGATTTTGATTCGAATTCCAAGAGTGTATGGATGAGTTGGATGATGATAGTGAAAATTTCTTTCTAAGTCTTGAGTCTTCATGCACGTGGGAGCCCTTAGGACCCCTTTCCAATTCCATTCACAAACCTTCCATAGTTGAGCCCCTAAGCTAGATCTTAAGGAGTTGCCATCTAATTTAAGATATGCTTTCCTAGGGTGACTGACTCTTCTGTAATAATTTCTTCAAATTTGACTTCTAGCCGGAAGAGGAGTTACTTAAAGTGTTAAAAGATTATAAGGAAGCCCTAGGTTGGACCATGGCTGATATCAAGGGTATAAGCCCTTCTATTGTGCAACATCATATACATCTTATGGAGGATTCCAAACCATCCACGAAACCCAAAGAAGAGCTAACCCGTGATGATGGAAGCTATTAAGAAAGAGATCCTAAAGTGCTTGGATCATGGAATAATTTATCCTATTTCGAGACCAATGGGTAAGCCAGTTCACGTAGTGCCTAAGAAGTCGGTATGACCGTAGTTCCTAATGCCAATAATGAGTTGATCCCTACCCGTGTCCAAACAGGATGGCGTGTGTGCATTGACTACGGAAGTTAAATGCGCAACTGAAGGACCACTTCCCATTGCCATTCATTGACCGGATGTTAGAGAGGTTAATGGACATGAATACTATTGCTTTCTTGATGGATATTCGCTATAACCAAATCCCAATTGCTTTAGAGGACCAACATAAAACCACTTTTACATGCCCATATGGAACATTTGCTTACAGGATGCCCTTTGGGCTTTGCAATGCCCCCTACGCTCCAACGATGCATGATGAGCATTTTTCGACATGGTCAAAAATTCTTAGAAGTATTTATGGATGACTTTTCAATTCATGGGAATTCATATTCTGAATGTCTTCATCATCTTTCCCTAGTTTTGAAAAGGTGTATATCTAAGAATTTGGTTTTGAATTGGGAGAAATGCCATTTTATGGTTAAATCTGGTATTGTTTTAGGCCATGTAATATCCAAGGAGGGAATTAAGGTAGATAGAGTCAAAGTGGATTTAATTGATAATTTACCACCTCCTCAATCTGTTAAGGATGTTCGGTCCTTTCTAGGGCATGCAGGCTTCTACAGAAGGTTTATTAAGAACTTTAGTCATTTAGCCCGACCTCTCACCTCATTACTTGCCAAAGATCAAACTTTTGAGCTTTCTAAAGAGTGCCTAGAATCCTTCAAACAACTTAAGAAGGAGTTGACCAATGCACCCATTGTTCAACCACCTGTTCGGACTGAACCTTTTGAATTGATGTGTGATGCTTGATTTTACCATAGAGGCTTTTAGGTCAAAGGATTAATAAGTTACCCACTGTCATTTACTATGCTAGTAGGACCTTAAATGA